>VZTF01002412.1:0-43346 GCA_013397755.1 Cnemophilus loriae
AGCAGGTGAGGAGGCCGAGGGTGAGGCCGATGGAGCCGCCGGAGCCGGGCGGGGCTGGGTGGGGCCGGGGCCGGGGCGCTCAGGCCGTCTGCCGTGTATTCATCCCGCCGTTCTCCACAGAGCAAGCAGGAGATCCACCGCCGCTCCGCGCGGCTCAGGAACACCAAGTACAAGTCTGCGCCCGCCGCGGAGAAGAAGGTTTCCACGAAGGGCAAGGGCAGGAGGCACATCTTCAAGCTGAAAAACGTAAGGCGGTGCGTGGCAGAGCGCGGGGGCCGCGGGTGGGGAGCCTGTGCCGGGCTGGGGCGGACGCGGAGAAAGTGGAAAGAGAAGCCGGTCATGGGAGTTCCGCACTCGCTTGTCCGCGTAAAATCGTGGAGATAAAAACGTTAGCTGTGTTGCTTTGAGCTTTAAAGTAATAACGTTTGCTGGTTTTCTTAGAAGATAATGTATCTGTATGTTGTCTAAAAGGAAAAACAATTTCTGGAACTTTACGGTTGATTTGTTTTAATGCTCTTGATTTTCTATGTTCTTTTCTTAGCCCATCAAGGCTCCTGAGTCCGTATCCACTATAATTACAGCAGAATCAATCTTTTATAAGGTATGGTTTATGCAAATCTATTTGCAAAAAGATCATCCTGTTTCTGTTTCCCATTTCAAGGATTATCATGGACAGTGAAAGCACTAGGGATCAGTCACAGAAACTGTTCTTCCTTGCCTAACAGTTGTGTAGGGTTTTGGTTTGCTATAGTTATTGCCATCAAGTCTTGCAAGATAGTTTACCTAAGTAGTTTAAATAGTTATCATTCTCCCAGGTTTTTCTCTTCCAAGAAAAAATGCATCTCTTTTTTTTTTTTTTTTTTGGTAGTTATTGCAGTCAGCATTTTTAAACTTAACTTGCACTATGCAGAGGTCAAGCAAAAGTGACTGGAGATGATTATTTGGATTTGTGTGATGTTTCCTACCTTAGGCGCAGAACATAATGCCCGTAGAGGGGGTAGGTTGCAGTGCCCCAACATCTCAGCTGCCTCCCATTTCAGAGTTCGTGCAAGCAGTCTTGAACACCCTGGGAACAAGATCTGTTGGCACTTGCAGTGAAGCAGGAGGGAACCTTCTCACATTCATGCTTGAGAGCAGCTTTACCAGCGTGCCATGGTGTTGGTGTTTTAAAGTTCTGAAATTTGCTTTTGTTTCCCAGCAGTACAAGCAAACAAAATGTTTTTTCCCCCCTTTCCTCTCCAAAAGAGTCAGGATTGGCAGTGGGAGACTGCACAGCCAGTGGTAGCCTGGGACCTGATGCTTCACACCTGGCATCCCAGATGAACCTCGTTTGCTGTTGACCAGAAAAGAATTACTGTCTTGTGTGTTTGTTGTTATCAGAAATTCCTAAGAATTATGCCAAAACTTCTATTTAACCTCATTATGTAAAGTGCTGCTACTTGGATACTTTGCAGTGTTGTCGTGAATGGGATTGTTTGGGGTTTTTTGTGTTCTTTTTACCTGTTTTAAAAACAAAGCCCTCCTGGATGATTCTTAACCGATCTTGCGAGTGCAGGCGCTGTGGTGTGTGACACTGGTGCAGCCTGGGATGAGACGCCTCTGCTGCGCAGCCTCACACTTTAGAGAGCACCGTGGAAAGTGGCAGGAGGTGGATCTGTGTTTTGGGACTCTGTTGCATTAAAATGAGTGAAATTCTTCCTACACAGGAAGCTAGAAGGTTGTGCTGCACTCCCCTTCTTTTAGCAGTCCCTGCTGTGTGGTCAGGAGTCGTAGCCTCAGAGTCCTGACGCTTGTGCTCATGACTGGTTGGATGAAACACCTTTCTTTCTTATGCTACCATTCTTTTGCATGTGGCTGAATTGAAGCTGCCTTTCAAGACTGGCATAATTTAGGATAATTTAGGGTACTGAGACTTAAGATATGAATCAAAATGTGAAGTGAAGCTGACAAAATCAGATTGATTTCAGTGTCATTTGTATGTCTTCTAGGGTGTATACTATCAAATTGGAGATGTTGTTTCGGTGGTCGATGAGCAGGATGGAAGAACATACTACGCTCAGATCCGTGGGTTTATTCAGGACCAATACTGTGAAAAGAGTGCTGCACTAACCTGGCTCATTCCTACACAAGCCAGCCCCAAAGACTGTTTTGACCCAGCATCCTATATCATAGGTAGTCTCTAAGCCTTCACTTTATACAACGACTTGGATGTGCCTACGTTAATGCAGAGTTGTATTTTTTAAATGAACCTTTTAGCTTCTCAAGATATTTTAAGCAAGTTCCACCTTTTAGACTAATCCTGTAAACATCTCATTTACTGTAGTAACACTTTTTATTTATCTTGTGTACATAATATGATTACCACTATTGCAGTGTGTGATTATCTCGTAGTGTGATTATCTGAGTGTTTGTGGGGACAATTAAGTCGTGCAGCTTTAAAGATGAAATTATTGCTATAGATAGGTTTAAACCATAGTAACTTTGATTCTGATATACCAGTCCAAGTTGTTTCTTTTAAAGTGACCTGAATTACCTGGTCTTTATCCTGGGTATTCGAAGTACACAGCATACAAGCACTGGCATAGAGACTGTTGTGCTGCTGCTGATAAAATTAGTAATTCAGAAAAGTCCTTCTGACAGGCAGGATACAAATAGAATATATTTAAAATTTATTAACTGCTGTACTTCACTCAAATACCAGAATGCATCAAATGAGATGGGGGGGAAGATCAGCCCAGCAAAATTAAAGGTAGAGGTTTCTTGCCTAATACATGAGGCTTTCCTTCCTAGGAAAGTCATGGATTGCAAAGACAAATTCTCTAAGGGAATGTTGGCTGTTGTGGCATATTTTTATGCAACATACTTAACTTTATGCCTTTAAGTTTTGTCTTTGAATATTTATTTTTTTTCCTAGGACCAGAAGAAGATCTCCCAAGGAAAATGGAATATTTAGAATTTGTTTGTCATGCACCTTCGGAATATTTCAAATCTCGATCATCTCCCTTCCCTACCGTTCCTACAAGGCCAGAGAAGGGCTATATATGGACTCATGTGGGACCTACTCCTGCAATCTCCATTAAAGAAACTGTAGCCAATAATTTATAATTTTTTTAAGGAATACTTTGGACTACTTATTTTGGGTGTATCCTCCAGTTTGTAAACCCCGTACAAGAAGTTTTAAAAACTATAAAATGCACTGGTTTACTTTACGGATTATGGTATTTATTTATTTTAGATATATCAGATCTTTGAAGTGGAAGTTTTCATTCCCGTTGATGCATCATTTCAGTGCTCTGTTCTTCAGACATTATTCCTCATCTTGGGACAAAACCACAAGTTTCATGTCGTCTTTGACTTCTGAAAGTTTCCATTTGGTGTTCATTCTTACTTTTTTAAGTTATTTTCCAGAAGAGGAGTTTAAAAGACGTAATCATCCAGCATTTTATATAACTGTTTAATTTAGTTAACTGTGACTGCTGGTTTTATTTCCTTGTTAAATAATTTTAGACTAGCTTCACCTAAACACTAAAATGGTCAGTGATGCAGTTAACAGTTTTCTGTTACATGGAGAGGAGTGATCTACCTGGATTTCTCCAGACTAAAGCCTCATCCGCAGAGAGGGACTCTAACAGGCACCTTTTGAGGGAATTTTGTTCATCTGAATCTGAAATGTGGGACTATGTGTGTAGCTTTCTGCTAAACTTACTTATAAAAGGGCATAAATTTCCTGGAAAATTGGATGCAAATTCAAAAATTAATATTATTTGCCATCCTGGCATCCTCATGGCAGAAATGTATCTGCATTTCCTGAGCAAGCCAACACTGACATACGATTTGAGTTTCAGATTGTTACTATTTGTTTGCCTGTTAGCTTAGTCTCTTAAAATTGATTTTAAATTGTTTTTTCAGTCTTCACAATTAATGATGGTAAGAAAAAAAAATGGTTGAGCGATTCAAATGAAAAAAAATTTGGTAAGGGAAGTAAAAACTAATTTTATGTATTGACAGTCTCAGCATAACAAGGGACGTGTTTAAATAGCAGAACGGGAGAAATGCCACATACTAGAATACCAGTAAAGTTTTCTGCCCTAAATGTTTTACAAGCCAGTCAGCTCCAAACACTGTGAGATGTGCTTGTATGGCCTGAATTCCAAGGGCTTAGTGGTTCCTGCTGCCTGTGAAGGATAAGAGCTGTAAGTGGCCTTAAATTTAAATGTACTGATCTTTTCTGTTTTTTTTTTTCTTTGTATGAACATATGTGACCATAGCACCCAGAAGCCCCAAATTACCTTTAAGATATTGTACGAAAGCATAAAAATGTTGCACTAGGCTTACATTCTAACTTTATGAAAGGCTTTGATTTAAGATGTAACATAATTGAAAGTCTGAGGTGTTGACAACTTTTAGTACAGTGGGACCTGTGAGGGCAGGAACCAGATAGATTTGTTTTGGCCTTCAGCCTCTGGTCTGCCCTCTTCAAATACAAGGAAGAACAATCAGCCTTAAAGGAGTAGATGCTAAAGCTAAGGGATACTGTCAGTAATTCAAAATGCTCAGAAATAAGCAGTAGATTGCTAATACAGAGTTAAATCTTAATCCTCAGTTGCTTACAAAGATGAGATGTGTGCCTGTGTTCAGTGTGTTGCAGTAAGTATTCCCAAGGTGACCTCACTTCTCTCCATTGTCTCCTTTCAATTCCTCCGGATTTCTTTTTCTTATTTATTAACAATTACAAGAAAATAAAAATAACAAGGCTTACATTTACAGTAACCAGAGTGACTCCCTTGACTCAAATGTTTTCCTTCCTTTCTCTGCAGTCCACAAGGACAAGGGATACACTTGGGATCACTGTAAAGTCTCTGTGCTGCCTCAGCATAATCCATGGACCTGTCCTCTCCTGTGGGTGTTTTACCTTATCTGAATTATCAGGGTTGGAAAAGACCTTTATGGTCATTGAGTCCAATGAAGCTTAGCTGCTTTCCTTGTCAAATCCTCATAGGAATAAGAAGGAAAACAATGCTCAATGCTTACACTGTTTTGCTTTTTTGAGTTCCTACAAGTTACACCAAATGGAAAGTACTTGCTTGCTTGCCATTTGTCGTATTTGTCAATAAATTGTAATATAAAAGGGACAATTCATTTTTCATCAGAATACACCTTTCTAAAATTTAGTGCTGCTGGTGGTTCAAGTATTACACTTCCAACTGTAGTCTAAACAGACAAAAATATCTTTTTTTCAGAGAGTTATGGAACAACTTCCTTTAGTAAACATTAAGTATTTTTATTTTAGTTTTTATTATACTGGGAAACATTAAAAAATAATTCAAATGAGGAAGAATTCTGGTCGTAAGGTCTCAAAAGAGAGTGGATCTGCAGGCAGTGACTGTTACTAAACATTTTGTAACTAACATTCATTTGTAGCTATTTGAATGGTTGCACTGTCCTATTTTTCTTGTGTTCAGAACATCACTTAATAACACAGGGAGAATGACTGACTCTCCTGACAGCTTCTTATGGATGGACAGAGCTGAAGAATGCGACCTCTGAGAACAATGTCTCTGAAAATTCTTTATCTGTCTCGTATTAGGAAAGTGAAGGACAAAAGGAAGACCTGCAAAATGGACTCAACAGCAGAAGGAATATCAGAGGATCCCACGGGGACAGGCTTTGATGCCCTGCAGCTGAGGGAGCTGAGCTCACCCATTTCTGTCTTCTAGCTTGGTAATCTCCTGTGCCAAATTGTAGGTAGGTTTCATGCTTGCATCACTGGACTGTGAGTGGATACACTGGTACTGAATTTATGGCCTTGTGTTTTGAGCTTCAGAGTTTTGTGACCAGCCAACAGTAGTTTTCTTTAAGGCATTTTAGTTCTAAAGATGGAGCATGTAGCCAAGAGCTAAAAGCCACAGAGCATATGTAAAATACTGAGTACCACAGACATGTGACCTGTGCCCTGAGGCACACATTGCAGGAACTTTGTGCGAGGAGTAGCCCTAACTTTCACCTGAACTTTACCAAAACAGTGCGTACTGGAGAAGGGTTTACATTTGGGCAATGGTTTTGTTGGGAGCAGAATACTTTCTGGGAAAACATGATGCAAACACAATAGATAAATAAGCGTGTGGCTCCTTGGGCTCCCAAAATGAGGCTGGGGTTCTTCTCTTGCTGCTGTGCTGTGCTGCCTGACAATCTTCTCAGTCATCGTGGCAGAGTCTGGATTAGGCCCCTACACCTTGGTGTCCAAGCCAGTCCAACAGCTTTGCTTCCATGTAATGCAGCCTTCAACTTTAAAATTAATATTATGCAAGAAGCAAAGAGTACATTTATTGTGGTTGGTGGTATATTGTATAGTATGATTAATAAAGGCCTTAGCTGGTCTTACAGAACTGAGAACAAAAATATTAATAGGTGTAGTATGGAAGTTTCAACTGCTCTTTACAGTTACTGAATTAGACAAATTATAATTTTATTCTATTTTCACACAGAATTGGTACATCTGTTAGATAGGAAACTGCATCCCTCCAAAATTATGGAAGATGAGCATTATGTTCCAAAGCAAATTCCAAAGTTAATAGTTGTTAATAGTTTTTTTGTGTACTCCCCACTACAGAATCTTGTGATGGTTGACAACAGAATTTTGTATTTGGCAATTGTTTCTCTTTCACCCACACAGTCACGCTTACCTTCAGGAAGATTGCATTATTTTTTTTTACTCAGCCCTTCTAGTTGGTGATTTGTTATTCTTGAATTTGGCTTACAGCTTCAGTGAGATTGTTTTTCTTTTCTGGTTTGGTAGCTTCAGTCACAAGAACAACTTCATGAACAACGTCTCCAGGAGGTTCATGCATCTTTACGAGATACTTAAGTGCTTTGATGTCTGTTTAATGAAATAGAAGTATTACTGGAATCGAGTTTTGATAGAAAGGTTGTTTTAATCTGAAAATATCAAGATTATCCTGTGCAGGGCATTTAGACTCAGAACAGTAAACCCAGGCATCTGCTTACATATGGCAGTTTGGGCTCCTGCAAAATCTTCTGACCTCCTTCATTTAGGGAGAACAGAGCCGGAGTGTTCCTCTTTTCTCATGAAGCAGTCTAGGGGCAAAGTTGCTTTCAGTAGTTCCACCTGTCTTCCTACACGCCAGCCGTGTCCATGGACACTTCCTTGCTGAAGACCATCACACCTCTCTGCCTTCATCAGTGTAAAGTACCCTGCTGAAAACTGTCTCTGTCAACTGATCCAGGTTCAAAACACACACGATACTTTTTATCTTAACACAAATCTTCCCCTAGGAGACTTCAGTAGGAATGTTTATTTTTGCCTTCAGATGGTCAAACCCTTGATAATCCTTTTCCAGGTTTGTAGCATCCTACACAATCAATGATCCCTTTCTTTCCAATCAGGTTACTTCTGTATAAAATTACACTGTAAGGGTGCTTGTGGCAGTGAATCTGAATTATGTAAGCAGAATTTGGGAACCTCTTCTCTCCCAAGCCTGGATTTCAGTAGGCCATTAAGAATTAAAGCAAAGAGTAACCTGTCCTTTTAATCCATGTGCCCTTCTCAAGTATCTATTTCCCAAATTGTGGGAATCCACGTACAGAATTTTCCAGTTACCTCTCCTTAAGGAGTTTCTTGGAGAATTCTTAGGGCTCTTTTTCTAAACTCTTTTTCTAAACAGACCACTGCTAGGCAAGGTGAAAGATTTGTCTCTTCTTCATGAGAAGCTGATTGCAAACTGTGGAGGAAATGGAAGTAGCTTCAGCATTTATTGCTGGCCAAAACAAAACCGTAAGAAACCACTTCATGCCTGCAGAGTTTGCAGAGCCTGACTATGGCGTAATTGCTCCCTTGGTGGGGTAAGTGGAAATGATATGTTGAAACTTAACATAACCATATAAGGCTATACATAGAAACAAATACTGTGGGACAATGACAGGGACACATATTGAAATGTACTTCCTTGGTAGGCTTTCTAGTCAAGTTTAACCCAGCAGCTCCTCAATAAGCTGAAACCATCAGAAAAACATCCACCTCAGCTTTTAGTGACCAACAATATTTTTGACACAAAGGTCAAAGGTAGAAAAAAGTAAAGACGTCCCTTCTAGAAAATTATTGGAAAAGTCAGTGCAAGACCTGGGGAAAATCTGTTTTGAAAAATCTCTTAACAATTTGGTTTTACCCACTCACATTCCTGCCATAAAGGAGTGGCATGGGTGATAGGCTGTTTGTTTCTGACGTCCTCAGTTCTACTCTATCCTCTTTGATGCAATGGGATGTAAACAGCACGTAACATTTAACAGCACACATGTGGGAACAGCAAGGGGTTTTTTGAAAGAATGCTTTCTGAAGTCTCTGTTTCTTCTCTAATAATTTCTAACATTCAAATTCCTCTTAACAACAGGCTGGTGTTTCATGGGAGATCATCACTGAAGAGTATCGAGCACTAGACCCTATCACATTATTTTTTCTTCCCTTTAACAAGACATTTCATCTGTCAAGTACAGTTGAGTTTTGTGAAGGTCTTCTGTAGTGTTTTATTACCAACCTTTGTATTTTACAGGCCTGAAAAGCTTACTTAACAGAGTTTTTTTGCTGTTGGTGCTGTTTCACTGTTCAGTCCCTGTCAAGATCAGATGGGTGTGTTGAACACCACAGGTCTCTCCACAGCACTGGTGTTACACACCTGCAGTGCTGGGGCACAGGCTCTGGGCTGTCCAGTACAAGGCATGGACACACTGAACAAGTGCAGCTCAGGGCCTCACCAGTGATTAAGAGACTGGAAATACAAGAAGTCATCTGAAATACAAGGAAGGGTGAGAGCTGTGACTGTTCAGCATGCAATAGAGATGACTTGGGGGGGGAGGGGAACTTACTGATATGTCTAAATACTGGATAAAAGTATTTATCAGAAGTATAGGGATCCACAGCAAGACAGTCCCCCTACTGAACCCCTGTAGCAGCATTCTGTTAATTTTGCAGTTCTAGTTTTCTCTCACCAAACCTAAATAGTGGAGCAAATAGGGAATGAATTCTGCAAATATGTAAAAAGAAAAGTCAAAAACAAAGCAAAAAAAGTCCCCATACAATGCTGTCAATTGAGTATAAATTACAGACCTCAAAGGGTTTTTTAATAGTTAATGTATGAAAATGCTATCCAGTGAATACAGGCACACCAAAATTATCTCAAAGGGAACCCAGAGCCAAAAATAAATGCTTCCTCAGCACTCAGCATACATATACAAAAAGGTGTATCAAATGTTTGAGAGATGTATATGTTTGTATATGTTACGAGCTCATGAATATACAAAAACATTTTGCCAGCTACAAAAACGCAGCAATATTTGAGTATCACCTGATTCAGTACTTTCAGTATTCTGATTAAAATATACAGTTCATAATATATTGTAATATGCACAACTACAGCACAAGCTTTGAAGACTTTAAATACAGCAACATGAGGAGTTGCCATATTACTTCATGCTTGAGATAAACTTGAAATTAAATAATTATGTTTTCTTTCCACTTTTTTAATGTTTAGAAAACCTCACCCACTGCAAATTCTCACTCCACCCAAGATTCTCACAATTGACATTATTTGCAAAGACAACTCCCAAGGAACTCCAGGAAATAAAAGTTCACTGATGAGGAGGCCCTGATATTTACTTTCCCTGCCATGTGCAATGTCTTTGAGTGTTAATGGGTACTATGAGCAAGACCTTCTCAAGCAGTGAACTTTCAGTGTATTGCCTTTGATTCTGGCTATAGGAGGAAAATACCTGAAAAAAGGTAACATTAAAAAAAGATGACATCACACACAGCTGTTCCACAGCCCTCCTCACACAAGAATATATTTAGAGTATGTGACCTTTGATGTATCCTAAGCAGAAAATGGGGACTGAGGCATTATTTATTTGTCACAGAATCAGCTGCTGTGTGATGGCAGTTTCTCAATTGCTTTTCTAGCCTAGTTCCTCCAGCTATTTATGATATCACATGTACCCAAAGAACCAGTCTATAATATTATTAATGAGAACAGTTTCAGCTCTAGAAAGCTGAAAAACACATGGAGATTTCTAAAGAGTTAATTTGGTCTGTGATCCGTCCTGACAGCCATAGGGACAGCAGGGATTCAAGCTGCTTCCCTCTGCTAGGATCGAATGGGAAGGGTCTGAGTGCTCAGGCTCCCACGGTCTGACAAAGGCACAGATGGTGTCTAAACACAGGCACCACACTGATCAAGCAATTAGATAATTAGGACAACTGCAATATAGCTAAGAAAAAAAATGTTATGCATACATTTGTGTGTATCCAAAATACTCATTTTTTTATTTCTCACCTTGAAACCGAGCTTTATAAGTGACCTTCCTTGTAACAATGTGCTCTGTCTGTTGTTAAACCTTGTTTTCTGTCTTGGAAGAGGACACGAGAAGTCTATCTCGCTTCATGTTTTGAAACATCACTACCATCCATCATCACCACATCTTTGGTAAAATGTTTTACTGTTTTGCCTGTGCTGCCACTACTGGATCTTTCACAAACAGCTGTGAGCACATTTATAATTCTCCATGAAGTGTGCAGATCATGAATATCAAGACAATAAAATCAGGAAACATTTTAGCCTGAAATACTAGCGAGCACTATTTTGTGGACATTCACAAAACCAAACACTTCCACAGGGAAGAAAAGCAGTTTAAAGTACAGAGATGAACGTGGAAAAAAATTGTATGTGACAAGCAATAATGTCCTTGGTTATGCAGTCCCAATCAGAATAGAATCACTGATCATGCTAAGTGTTTTGAACAAACGAAGTTTCCTAAACTCTGGAAAAATTACATTTTGAATTTTTTGTTTGTTGACATTTTCTTCTTAGCTGTAACTGAGAAGAAACCTCTACAAAATCACATCACACACGTTTCTTTAATTATCTGAGTAGGTTGTTAGAGTAGCATAGTCTGTCTTCTCAGGGTCAGAACAATACCTTGTTTACAACACTTTGAATTCCATTCCAATCTATAGGGAAAGAAACTTGGTCTTGAAAAACAAGAACTGTTCTTCACAAAATACAGTCAGGGAGTTTCTCTGTATTTTGTTACAGTGCCCAAATTATAAAATCAGCTCTTGTTGCCATAGTTGGACCCACCTGGGTCACAAGACTGAAAATCTGCAGCGATGAAACTGTACAAGTGCTTCAATGCTGAGAACATATGCTGCTTACAAAATAATAAGGAAAGCATGAAAATCTGAGATCAGTGTTATTGATATCTGCTTTTTAGTTTCTGTAAGGCAGCTTTTGATTTTTCAGCTGTTAACTGGAAAGGGTGACTTTCTTCATCAGTCACCTACAGAAAAAAAATATCAGCAAAAATAAAAAGATTGAATTTTCAAAGAGGGAACTAATGTTACACAACTTACGTGGCAGATATATCTTGCAGTGCTTGAGGGGAAACATTTGCAAACCAAATTTACTCGTAGTATGACAGACTTAGAGCTGACAAATGTCAGTGCAGAACAGTGTCTGCACAGAACGAGTGCAATCCTACACATCTGATGACGCCTCCCTCCTGCCACTCTGCAGTGTGAGAAAATGATGGGCTGTCTCAAAAAGCACTGCATAGGTCCTATCTCTTCCCTTGGTCTCGGTTCGCAATTTCAGGTTTTCTCGATTGTTCCCTGTAAATGTCTGTTAGTGTATGTGGATGGCTCAAGCTCCATCTCACCAAAGAAGGGCCCATGAAGAGGCTGTATTCCACCCTATAGCCTTTTTTGGAACTCATATCACCAGAGTAGGGAGCTGGAATAAGATATCCACCTAAAACCACAAAGAAATGAAATTAACATTTCTCATAAGCATTTCTCCCTCTGCCTGCTTGCCTGTGCCAGCTGCTCAGGGAGGAAGGAGCATCCCGGGAAGGCTCTGCAGTGGCTCCCAACCATAGCCTCTTAGGACAGACCAACTCTTCCTTGTGCTCCATGGCAGAAGGGCCCCACATCCCTTTTGGACAGAGAGGAACAACCCCGTGTGTCTCATGCCACCCCAGCACTGCCTGCTCCCCACTGCAAGAGTTCTGCTTTAGACCCACTGTCCTCACCAAGACATGGCTCAGTCAGCAGCACCTGCAGTGCTGGACAGCTGCTGGGGAAGGACAACAAGATCCAATCACTAAACATGGGAAGAAGGACTGGGGTCAGTGTAGAGGCAGATGCTGATGTGAGGGAAGCCAAGACCTTTTTCTTCCCAGGATCTGTAGAAAAAACAAGTTTCAATACACTGACTTCAAGTGGGTTTTTTTCTACATCTATGTTTTAAACCTGTCTTTAATGAAGGACATTTTGATCTTTTTAAAAGAAGAAAAATGTCTTTTAGACATTTAGAAAATGAGCAGGGTTTTAACTACTGGAAAAATGGCCATTAGAAAATGGGGTAAGAGTTAGTTCTTGGCAAACACTAAAAGAGTAAACCACCAAATAGCTCCTGTTGTAGCCTTTAAATATATAAACAAGGTCACGATGCTCTAGTTATAAAATTACTTCAGCAGTGGTTTGGCAATATACAAGTATTATATTAAAGTAATATATATTATTAAGAAATAATTTTATTACTATTTCCTGAAACTTGGCAATAATGAAGGAAGTGGAGATTAGCACTGAATCTGTAATTAGTTCATCTGAACGGATCCGACTACCTCCCCAAAAGAAAACTGGCATAAAACCACGTGGATAGTTTTAATCCTCCCGGTACTAATGCTGGAATTATATAACTTGGCATTGACAGCATTTTGTGGGTGGTTCCAAACATTTTGGTTTTTATTCTTTGCTTTTTATTCTACAAAGCTGCTATCTCTGGAAATAAGGGAAATTGCCCAACACCTGCATGACCTCAGTAATTTCTGATGTACCAAAATCCAGTGTCAGTGTCCACACTGGGTCTCCACAAGATCCGTACTGTGCTATAGCTGTGCCTACATGGGGTACTAATCATTACTGCAGAATCCTGAGAGCTGGTTTTGTGTAAACAATGAAGAAAGAGGTCATCTTTTTGCACCTAGGAGTCCCAGACTGACTTTGCCCCTGAGATATTAGTCTCCACTAAATCATTTCAACTAATTCAAACTATTAAAGACTTTTGAGGCTGGTGTGGGACAGCACTGCTGAGAGATGCAAAATCTGCCCTGGTTACCTAATAGCAGCTGACATGACTCTGCTGCTGTAGGACATTACAGGAAGGCCACATACATGCAAGTCTTACAAAAGCCCTGTCCACTGTTTAGAGGATAGACAGGATTGATTTTTCCCACTTCTTTTCTGTTAATCTGATTTACACTTGCGACCTGAACACCAGCAAACTGATTTAGCATTTCTTTACCAGCTACTGCCTGAGCATCTGAAAGTATTTAATCCTAGACCTCTGTGCTGCATCACTGCAACAGCAGGCTAAACCTTAGTCAACAGATTTCCATTTCATTTTGCCTATGATAGATTGTTACTGTTTGGGCTACTTTAGAAACACGAAAACTCAAGCAATTGAACCTTAAAGCCAAAATTCTCAAGTGGTGGCTGTAAATGGGTTATTCCCAAATGACGCCTGTGAGAGAGAAGTGAATCCTTACCTGTCAACTGACACTGAAAAATTGCAATCCAGTCTCCCAACTTCATTCCACAGGATTAACTCCGCAAATATCTGCTGAACTCATGCAAGAAACTCTGTTCTGCTTCTGGTCTCTTCAAAGTTCTTCCACTGCTTACGGGTTTATGATTGTTAACTTCTTGGAAAATAGGCTTCACTCCCACCCTACTGCATGAGCTTAGGAGCTATTAAATAATAAACAAAGAGTCAGATCCTCATGCAATGATACAGCATGCATGGATTTTACTGTTTCACAATAACTAGGAGTTATTAAATAAATTAGGCAAGAAGTCATTATTAATTATATGAGTAAGATTAAAAAGTCAATTATCTTTTTAATATTTTTTTTATATATGTATACACACACACAGTTAATTTGAGTAAAATAGCCTGTGAAAAAATCAAGTCTATACAATGCTTTTGTTTTGAAATTGTATTTTAAAATATTTGTTTGCTTTTAGGCTGGAGAAATTGACTATGTTTCCTTAATGCCACAAGAGAGGGATGGAAAAACCCCCTGTATGACATTAAATGCAGACATTGGTCCACACAAAATTTAGACTTGTTCAGTGAACTAAAAGCCGAAGTACATTTCAAACCTAATATAAATGATAAAATTCATGTGTTTTAACCAGGCTGTCATGCTTAAAGCATTGTCAAGCAGAGTTCTAGCTGGTAACATCTTCTATGAAACATAAGGCTAAGTAATTTAAGCCTCCACAGATGTTGCTTATCTTTTAATTTCAAATGGGTTAAGAAATCTTTTCCATTTTTTCTCTTTGAAAATGGAACAAAGTTTGATTCCTTAAGAAGTTAGACAATCAATGCCCTTGTGAAATTTTTACTATACACCAGAAATATTGTTTCTAAAAGAATAAATGTGATTTATGTCAGAGTACCATTAACAGTAAAAGGACCCAATACATTGGATGCGATTTAATGTGCCCCAATGTCCCCAATTCTTGGAATTACCAGATTCCCTCAACATTCAGACATATAAGCCTCTCAGTAGAGTTAATTGCACCAATTAAACCAGGATTTAACAGAACTGACCTGCTACCTCACTTTTCTCCCCCCTAGAAACTCTTTCCAGTCAATAGTCCAGAATGGCAGATCACTTTCAAAACAGGTACATTTTTCCACAGCATTGTTTGAAAAAAATACCAGCTAACCAGCTGAAAGAAGATAGCTTCAAACATAAAACACATTTTAAGAAAAATTATTGGATAGTAGTGGAAACCAAGTTCATATTAACAAATTGAAATAATCCCTTGCATATTGGAAACAGCGTTACTGTTTACATCATTTATGTTTAACACTTGTTTCTTCAGAAGTCCCTCAACTACAGGGAAAGACTGGTAGGCAGCGGAGGAATGATCAGTGACAGCTGACAATGTTGGGGACAACAGAAGTGAAAGAAAAAAGCTACCCCAGGTTATCAAACCTTTCTAAGAGCTGTAATATATACCCAGAAAAACTGACATAATTATCCCTTAAGTGAGGTAGGAGTGACAGAACTAGTAGGGAGGCACTGGATTTGTTCATCTTTAGGTTGCTGGTTCACAGAGCTTGTTTAGTTCTAGACTGGATGGAGGAGACTAGGAAACAGGTTCAAATATGACATACATTGTTTGTCTGCCTGTGGTATCATCATGAGCCACTGCAGCTAAATCCTACTGCCCTACAGAATGTGAAACAAATGCCATCAGTCCCTTTTCTCTGGGAGCGCTTCTCCCTGCCAGGCCTTGTGCAAGAGTCTCCACAGGCCAGCTGATGCTCATTGCACAACACTTGAATAGAAGGGATTATCCTCCTGTGAGCTACAGGCTTAGTGCTCCTTGTACCATCAGACTTAGATCAGATCTTAGCTAGGCTTCATTTACATTCTCTACTACCTTCCAAGGTGAGATGTCAATATAATTCAGAATGTAACCAAAGATCACCTAACAGCAGGTAGTTACTCAGTGACCTCCTTCCTGGATCCCATGAACCTGCCCCCAGCATCATCCAGGTTATGTATGCAGGGGAATGCCTGAACTAACACTGAGCTCATTCACTGGTGAAATTCCTTGCATGGAGGAAGGAGGAAAACCAGAGATTTGGAACCTAGGCTTCCTGGGTTTTAAGAACATTTTCCATGACAGTGCAGTACATAATTTTGGCTGAGGACTCATAAGACCTTGGCATACAGCAAACTTTCCTTTTTAACTCTGCAATATAATAGTTAGCACTGAAGTACAGTATTCTAATTAAATGATTATCCATGCGAGGACAGTACAATAATCTAAGGAATTGTCTTTATTACCATCCCAATTAGCCTGCAACTAGTCGTTTCAGAGTTAAGTATCACTGCATTATGAGATTATCAGTAGTAGGAAGGTTAAATAGTTTCCATTTTTAATGGATTTTGTACAACCATTATCTAGACCTAAGTTGAAGAACAGATGCTGCTGCTAATTTTGGCTAATCTGGATGCTTTTGTAATATTTGAAGATTTCTCTACCAAGGAAAGAAGATGTAATAAACCACAATGTTCTTTAAACAATTTTGACAAGGACAGAGCTAGAAGACCACCTTCTTACAGAGGCTCTGGGTGTAGAAAAGAAGCTTTGACTGAAAAATCTTTAAGTCAGTAGATGAAAGAGTAAGTGAAAAGCTCCTACTGGTATCTGAGAAACTGCAGGAACTAATCAATGAAATTAACAGGGCTGAAGTTCCAAATGCAAGTATTTGAACTGATGATAACATAGTATTTCCTTGGGCTAGAGATGAAGACTATTTTGAAGTGGAAGCAAAATACTTTGAAAGAGTCGAACAGACTCATGGGGAACATCTCGAGTTTTTTTTCCTGCCTCCTCCTTCCTTCCCCCTCCTTGTGTTAAGACCTGGTTATCTATTTATCAGTTAAGGAACCCAGCCCTTTAACAATCTCCATGGAAGACAATAGTTGCGAATAATTTCAGGATGTAACATTAGAAAGCTTCCTAGCATCTGAAATGTTTTTAACGGTCTCTGGGAAGAAAAGGTAGGGATAAGAAGGTGCAGTTGTTGTGAAATGCAATTTGGTGTTCTTCTGATTAACAAACAGTTGCAGAAAACAAGGCTCAATTATCTTGGTCTGGATTTTCCTGCTATAGCTGGAAAAGTCTATTCTGGAAGTATTAGTCTAGTTGCCTACTAAGATACATATGAAGTACCACTCTCCACTGAGCCCTCCAAAGGCCATTAGAAAATGTCTTTATAGACTATTTTAAAAACATATCCCCCCATTAATATTACAGTCTATTTGAACAGATTCTATTCATTGTGAGGCAGTAAACAGGGACAGGAAATCATTGTTAGATTTTCGCAAGTAAATTGATAAAAACCAAAATTTAGAAGTTTATATGATAAACAACTGGACAGAACATAACCAATGTTCTCTCAAAAAATTTAATATCAATCTAAAGGAAAACAATTTTCTTCAAAATAAAATATGACATAATTTTACAGCATGTAAGTTTAAAAGAAACTTATCTTCAACTGCTGCATTAATAAATCCATATGAATATAAATAATCTGATTTAATCACATCTGTCATTTCCTGTTACAGTTTAGCAATTACAAGCAAATGCAAGTTACTAAGCTAGAGTAATTTTTTGTCCTGGTCTGAATGTTGTGCCAATCTGTACTTTCCTCTTCTTGGGATTCTGAAAATTATCATACCTGGAAACAAAAAAAAGACATTAGCAAATTCTTATGAAATGCGTTTTCTGTGTCTGCCTCTTCAGATGCATCTTTATGCACCACAGAACTCCAGATGTTTAAGTACATGTTTATGGAAATGAAGAGTGCCCGTCTCCTCAGACCTGGTGACCTGGAGGAGTTATCACCCACAAACCTAACTCAGAGAGCTCTCTGCCCTGCTTCCTTTATTTTTCCCCAGCTTTTTGATCTGCGAGTCCAAGGAGAAATATTCTCCTTTTCAGTATATTTATATTTCTATAGATTATTGCCTTTCCCAAACATAGCAGCTACAAAGACCACTACAGATGGTCAAACTCCAGCAATCTGAAAAGACAAGGAGCTACCACTAAGTGGAAGCAGGAAGGACCTAGCTCTAGAACTTAAAGAGCCTCTTTGTACTGTTATAGCTCTTAACATAATACAAGGGGGTTCTGGTCTGTTATTTCTAGGTCCTAACATAAATAAGAAGACAATTCATTGGTAGAAGTTTCCTTTCCCCGCTATGTAACTTAATATTTCTTTAAAAACTGCTGCCAGAAGCTATCAGCTATCTGCTGCCAGTCCCCACATTTATTTAAAACCATCGTGTTTCTGATGTATAAGGAATGTGGTAAGACCAAATCTCCACTGAATTCAAAATTACAAAAAAAAAATACTTACAGTTCAGTAAGATGCTTCCAGTCATCCTGACTAATGGATGGTCTCATACCCTGAAGAGCAGTCAGCAGATGAGACTGGGTAATAGTTAAAGTGGTCTTGGGAAGCACTGACTGATTAAGGGTGCTGTCCGCCTTGAAAAGAGAGCCATGAACAGACAGTGAAAAATTTCTACAGAAACACAGTGCCATCAATATCATTAACTATGGAACCTCCCCATTACATGTACAAACAAATGTATTAGAAATAGAGTCACAACTTTCCCCCCTCCGTATTAATAAATAACAAAGGTAACTGTTTAATTATATGAATCCTAACATCTGGCTTATTTTCCTCAAACTAAGTATCATTTATCTTTGCTATTTTTGTTACATAATATTTAATATTATTGCACGAATTATTTATTGAAATACCAAGAAGTGTGGGAAAACAACAGAGAAGCGTTAAGACTAAATAATAATTTTTAAAAGTGCCATACTCCATTCTTGCTTCTGTAATTGGCCTTGATAGCACTGATTTCTGTCCTCAGGTGCTCTGTTTGCTGCTCCTGGTTCTCCAGGGAGCCTTCTTGAGAAGCTGCTCTAAGCATTGCAGGTTGTGAGGATGCAGCATCTCTCTGAGTGATGCTGGTAAAGTCGTAAGTTATGGAGTTTGGACCGGACAAACACAAAGAGCTCTAAATTGATCACAAGAAGAAATACATTAACTCATTATGGATCCAAAAGAGCAACTCCATCATTAGGAATTAGCCTATAATTCAATGTAAGCTTGCCTTCACTGGCAAAAAGAGTACTTTCTCTTTAAAATATATTGCATACATAATTTTTTTAATAGAAAGATTTAGGTTAATATGCCAAGGTATTTGGGCAAAAGGCCAAATTTGGAAATGAAGTGTTTCACATCTGGAAAATATTTAAGTATTTTTGCAATGGCCCATCTCAAAAAGAATAAAAGTCTGCTAAGTCCATTGCTTTAATTACTTAAGAAAATCAACAGTTCTGAAATCTGGGTGAGTTTACATAGTTAGCTTTGGTATTTAAATATTCATCACCTCCAAATTCTCTGTGCACTTGATAAAATACACACCTTTCAAATTCAACAACTTTAAGAGCTCAAAGTCCTTGTAGAATCCTTGCTGAAGAATTTTCACAGAGGAAAACTAAGTCTCTAAAGATACATTAATCAAACACTGTCACCCATAATGCAAGATAAAATATACCAAAGCACCTTAGCAGTCAGTAATTACTTCTCCAACGTCAAGATAAGTTACTTTTGGCTTTAAGAATCAATGCAAGACAGTTTTGAAAACAAGGGCCTAAGAACTTGGATTACTGATTGTAGTAACAGTCTACAACAGACAGATCACACACAAACTCTGAAATCGTATGTTCCGTAAGGAGCTCGGAGGCAGCATACCCTGTTCTGCTGACCTGTCAGCTGAGAGATGAGCTGATCACTGTGCAAGTGCTGGGGAGCCAATCCGCACATCCCTACCTGCAAACTGGCCACAGAATTTGCTGCTTTCTGTGCAACATGGTGCTACAACATCAGGATTCTGCTTTTTAAAGACACTGATGGAAGTTAAGGTGTAGGTCCGTTCTTTTTCACAATTCCATAGTCTGATTATTCTCTTAACACACATTTTACTGGAAACTGAAGAAGGTTCATTGATTCTTGAGACTGTAACTTAATTCTTGAAAGCTGGATTGTCACTCTTTAGTAATAAAACTAAGTTAAAGAAAAAACAACAAACAAACCAACCACCAAAAAGAAGAAAATTGTTTCAGTGTTAAACTTTGGAAGGGAACAAGCCATTTGACCAGAGACTAAAATCTAATATGAATGCAGTTTGCTTAATTGTAAGGTATTAAGCAGTATTCTGGGATTTTGATTTTAAACTCCTGCAAGGTTGCAGAGAAGTCAGTATTGTATTTTCTCAGATCACGTCCTTCCATCCCCTTCCCCATTGTGGACTACTAAGTATAATCTGAAGACAGCTTGAAGGTCAAAGCAGACAAAATTGTATTTATAAACTGAACCAGGCAAATGGCATGGTTTTTTCTGCTTCTCAACTGAGAATATTTAGAAAATTCAAAACATTAAGTGAGTAATTTACCAGTTCTGAAGGAGTTCCATTTCCCAGCTCTGACTCATAAGAGCTTCCAAAATAAAGACGATACATGTTGGACCTTGGATCTTCAGGAAGCAAGTCAGACATATCTAAAGAAATAAGAGATTGCTCGAGCCCTGCTTCTCCATCTATTGCTGAATCATCTGAGCCACTGCTGTGGTTTAGAAAAACCATGGAAGAGAGACTGAAGTCACTATCAGAACTAGATCCAAAATCCTGTAACAAAGAACAGAATATTACAAGAGTTAACTCACTACAAACTACAATTAGAAATACATGAAGAGATTTAATATACAGTGCAAATGAGAATATCAATTTACATTTGAATCTAGGAGTAATCTGTCTTTCTCTAGGAGTATATTTCCAAATATTTTGCTAAGAAAATCCAATACCTTTAAGCAGAACTTTCTGTCTTCATGCTAGAAAAATAATTTCAGGAGATAATTTTAAGGTTTTATTGTTTCCACTGTCTCACGCTCTCAGTAACAGCAAGTGTTGGGAAACATCATGTATGTTTTGTGTTGTAGAACTGTACCACTTCTGTCTCAATCTTACCCTCCAAAAAAATTAGTATCTTGTGTAAAATGCTCTGGGAGACTGAAGTAAGTCTACTTTTAAAGTGCCTAACTGCTGTACTCATTTTTAGTGATAACCAACACATTTTAAATGCTGATGTGGAAATTAGAATTGTTGCTTTAGACTGGTGTCTGCAAACCTCTTTGATTGTACACCTCTATGAGTCAAAAATTTCTGAGCACAAGCATATGGCTATTATTTGTAAATTATATACATGTACCACTGTACTTCTAGTATTTTCTTCCTGCACATCAATGGACTGCCTTGTGCTCTCTCTAGGGTGTGTGCACACCACTCTGGAGACCACTGCTTCAGACAACGACCTCCTCCTATGATGGATAATCATGAGGTAGCAACTACTTATTTACTGATGCTACAAGTGAAGGGAGTGCTAGGGAAGACATGCTGGAGATCCCTCTTAATACTTAAGAGTTGCATCCTCAGAGCACAATTCCTTGGTAACAGCTGGGGCAAAAAGAATTCAAGAGGGCCTCCTTCATTTTGGACCCCTGACCCAACCCTTCCCTTTGGCCACCGAGTAGTGGCAGCCATGCCTGCTCCCTGCCAGCTAGAACCAGAGGCCAGGCATTAGAAATGTGAAGAGAAGTGGCTGAACAGAGGCTAAAAGAGAAAGGATCTGTCAGTCGCACGAAGGGTACAAACCAAGGGTGGGATCCTGTACTTTGGAAGTTCAAGTACTAGCTGGTGCCTGGAAGATGAGCCAGAGCCAGCCATTTCAGGTATCACCATCCTCTTGCCACTTCTCTCCTGACCTCAATCAAACCCAATCTGCTGGAACAACTCCCCAAAACCCACCAATTTCTCATTTCCTCCATCATCCAAAATGTGCCATCTCAAAACTGATTTTGCTATCTGCTCCTAAGAAACTCTGTGTGAGATCCCTCCTAACAATCTTAGTTGTTCCTCACAACTGCGATAAACATATTTGGGCTTACATATATCTATTTAACAATAAACACCTATCATGAAATGAGAAAAACCTTGTGTTTAAGAAGTTGTTAAACACAATTCGTTACATTATTCTTGTATTTTTCTGCAAACATTTTAAAATGTTAATCCTCTGTATAAAAATACAAGAAAACATAATTTTGCTAAAAAACTCCATGGATACAATTAACTCTTTCAAACATATCAACATAAAAATAAAGAGGAGAGACTTCTTTTATATCAGTTTTATTTACCTGTGTTAAACCTAAATTTATATTAGTATGGATTGCCTCTAATTGGGCATTGTATAATAAAGCTTTTAGGTCAGCCCCTGTGAACTGTTCTGTTTTTGCTGACAAATCCTGAAAGTCCACATCATTTGCCAAGGACAGGGAATGACTGAGAGCTTTTAAGATTTCATAGCGTGAATTCTGGAAAAAAGGAAAAAAAAAACGTCAGTAAAGCAACCTGTTATTTTCCTTATCCTGACTGCTAGACAGTGCTTTGGCCCTGTCAACAGCCACTTCCTCTCTGAGGGCGAAAGGATCTTTTTTCAAGAAGATACTGCCCCCTAATACTAGGAAAACCCTACCCTAACCAAATGCACTATACAGAAAATATATTTCTGTAATATATCCAGTCAATATCTGGGATTTTTATATATGAAATACATAAAAATATGAAGGTGAACTCTGCTCTTCATATGTCTTTTTGTAAAGAAAAGTATGATGAAAGTGCTAAATTTCTGTTTACCTGAATGATCTTACTCTAAACCAGAAGTTTAAAATAGAAAAAAAAAAAAANTTTGGAGAGATCCACAATAAAGCATTAAAAAAAAAAAAAAAAGAAAGAGAGTATATCTATGCTCTTAAGGCACAGGATGATCATATGTGTTTCAGAATGAAATTATATGGTATTTGTTAAATGCGTGAACTAATCTGAAAATGAGCAGTGCTAATTTTTTCTCATAAAATGGGGAATCAAGGACACACATTGTACAGCCTCAAAGGACTGGCTATGGTTTAAGCAAATGGCATATCCACTGGACTCATAGTTTGAAGAAAGATGGAGAACATTATACACACTACACTGCATCCAATTTCTTTCTGCAGATTAGTTCCCTGTTTTTTAAACTTTTTTTAAATCAGCTAGATCCACAGGATATGACTTGATCCAGAAGACTGTGGTAAACAGCCTTTTCTTTCCCCTTTCTTTAATTTTATGTGAACACATCGACATTAAAATCAGTGAATTTATCCTGTTGTATAACTGGAGCTGGGCAATCAAGTCCACTTTTTCCAGGTTTGAAATGCCACCACATATAAAGAAAAGGAGAATAAAACCCATTAGTTTGATTTTTTTCCTTGCCTCTTGTGTGAAATTATGTTTCCTCACCTGATCAGGAGGTGGACAGTACAGGCATTTATCCAGTCGACCTGGCCTTAACAAAGCAGGGTCAATCAAATCCGGGCGACTGGTAGCAGCTAGCACATAAACCCCTTAGGAAAGTGCAGAAAAGTGCCATTAATATCTGCTAAACTTCTGCATAAAAAGGAGCACACAGGTGAATTGGTACCTTGCAGGCCTTCCACACCATCTAACTGAGTCAACAGCTGGTTAACCACTCGGTCGGTGACTCCTGTGTTGTCGTGACCTCGGCGAGGAGCAATAGAATCAAACTCATCAAAGAAAACAATACAAGGCTTAGCTGCCTGAGCTCTAAAAGGAAAAGGGAAAAAAAAATAAAAAGCAATACTTATTTTTCTGTTTAAGTTTCATTCACAGGTAGAATTGCTTAGAAATATTGAAGGTATTTGCTTTTTGCTTCAGAGAACGGTTGTATTTAATGACAGAATAGAAAATCTGTTTTCTATAGAATTTAAGAGGTTCTGAAAAACTGGACTGCAATAGAACCAGTGCTCATTTTTATGACATACTTTGCACTCACTTTATCATTTCTAAGTGCTCAACTGTCATATTAATATACATGAAAGCTCTAAAATCCAATCACTGCAGATGAGTTCTTGGCTTACAGACATCTAACAAAAGGCTGCCTACATGACAAGATGAGAAGCAAAGGCTATGTAGGATCTGTTGGAATTAGTGAGCTCTGAGGGCCAGTAAGAGCAGATTTGTAAAAAAGAACTCTGGCATTGAGGACCTCAAGACCAAGTTTAATATGACCCTACGTATTGAGTGTGGATTACAGTCAACTGTCTTCTAGAATCATCTGAAAGGATTTTAGGATGTGTTTTCCAAGACAGCTCTGTGATGTAAACCAATGCACTGTAGCTGGAGAGAACTGTGAGTTCAGCTTCAAAAGCACATTCCTGATTGGAGACAAAACATGCAGTTCTTAAACGATGGCCAGGTTGCACCCACCAAGATATACCCATCTGGTTCAGCACAACTGATCATTTCAGATGCTTTTATGATCTGATGCTGTATCTCTCCTAGGACAACAAAATTATTTCTTTGTGCTTCAACCAATGAAATTAATTGATAGCATCACAAATCTTTAAAAAACAAACCTGTTAAAGATATCTCGAACTGCTTGTTCACTTGCTCCAATGTATTTGCTGAGCAGCTCTGGTCCCTAAAAAATATAATTAGAAAAGAACACTCATGACATGTTTCTTTGTTTTAATGTGTAATTCAACATCAGCATATATTTTGAGTACTAGACTGAATTTTCTTGCAACCAAGACAGTGGCATCTCTGAACAGAAGAGCCAAAGGGTCTAGATAAGCCAGAAGGATTTTTCAAGCATTCCAACTTGTTTAAAAGTAATAATTTCCATTTTTGTACCATAACAGAACATGTGTTACAGTATCATAAGGCAAAGATTTACACTGTAGTTAAAAAATGTTTAAAATATATTGCTCTATTTCATTGTCCAGTGGAATCAAAGTCTGGGGTCTTTTTACAAAAAAATGAGAAACTAAGAACACCTAATTAAATTTTATAATTCTGCCTAATGAATAAGTATACAAAAAAAAAATCTCAGTACTAAAACTGTGAAGTTCCAGAAATCAGATATCCAGAGGGATATCCAGAGACAAGCAAAATTTTAAATGTGAGTTTCTTATTTTAGTGTTTTGCCTTCACAAGCACACAGTTTCAGGTATTATGTCAAGTTATTTCATTCAGTTAATAAAATGAATCAATTAAGCTTGAACTCTTGCTACCTTGATGCTGATGAAATTCATTCCACTCTCTCTCGCAACCACGCCTGCCAACAGTGTTTTTCCTGTTCCAGGCGCTCCATAGAGCAAAACTCCTGATCTCTGTCGTATGGGCAGGTTTGCAAATAATTCTGGATACTGGAAAAGAGTTTCAATGTTATATATTCTAAAACAAGCAAGTATTCTGTAATGTACTGTAACATCACTGACTAGTGATGATTTTTGTTTAAACAGAATGCATCTAATTTATTATAACCCCTATATTATCCCAACAGCTCATCTGGACTGTTTTTAGTTTAGCTGGGGCTGAACTAGGTTCCTAGGTTGAATAGGTACCTTAAATACAAACAAGTGGGATTTTCCACCAAGAGGAAACACCCAGAATAGGGATGGACTAGAGCTTTATATTGTCCATACTGGTAGTTCTAAATTCCTATTTTAATTGCTGAATGATATGACCAAATATAGCATTCAGTCATTTCTCTGAAGAGTCAGTGCTCAATGGCTTATCTCAGTGTTCAAGTTTTAAGCAAGGTAGAAAGGCCAAAGTGAAGTAAAGAGAGATTGATAGATTGGCATTCATCCAAAAGAAAATACTCCTCTAGCAAAAGCTCTGCAGGAAACAGCTGGAAATGTTTTCTTTACAGAGCCTAATCACAAACCATGCAAGTGAGCGTGGCAATACTCCAGTATTGTAGAGCAACACTTGATCTGCAGTAAAGCTCAGCCATTGCCTTTTGTATTTGGAAGAGAGAAGGGGAAGGAGAAAGTTCTTTCCAGTAGCTGAAGACAGCTGAAGCTTGGAAAGCTACAAAAGTAGCTTAAAATCATGCCTGTCATCTTTCTATCAAACACTGTGCCACACCTTAAGAAATAATTCTTCCCTACTAACATTATGGACAACATTCAAGTAACTAATGTAAAGGAACTTTGTACCTTTGCAGGTAACATGATGGTATCCCTGAGCATTTGCTTCACATCTTTTAAACCACCAATCCTGTCCCAGCCAATGTCTTTAGGTTTATGAAGGTTGACATTTCTCAGGGCTAATGGAGTAAAGTCTTTTAGAGCTTTCTGAAAATCCACAGTTGACAGGTTCAAATCTGCTTAAAAAAAAAAAAAAAAACTGAAAAAACCCCAAACACACAGACTGCCAGTAACGAATTCCTTACAATATGTAACAATTAAATAAAATTTTAACATGAAATATAAAAACTGGGGGGTTATTTCCATATTATTCCACCAGTTCTGAATAACAGAAGTAAGACTATGAAATAAGAGATTTTGTTGTCAACATACCACCATTATCTGATGCAGTATGGTTAGAAGCACAGGTATGAATGGCACGATCAACCAGCATAGTAAAATCCCTAGCAACAAAACCTTCCGTTTCCTTTGCAATACACTGGAGGTCAAGATCAGAGAAGTCCTTCGGATCAGAAACCAGTTTCTTCTTTATTATGGAATACAGCATTTCACATCTTTGCTTCTGAAAAACAGAATTGTGCAGCAAGTGTGTATTGAGTTTACTATTTATATGGAGTTCAGGAATTCAAAGAGTAAATAGGTATGACTTACTAAAATTTCCTTAAATATTTGCATGACACTAACCCTTTAAACAAAACCTAAGCAATATAAACACATGCTAGTTCTTCAGGTGCACTTCAATAAATTCATCAGCTTTATAACTTTAAATATTCACCTCACCAGAGCTACTTTAAATTCAACCGTAATAATTAAACATCCCTCCCTCCCCAGATTCTACTGTTTTACACCCATTTTTTCTGTTTCTGTTCTGGAAAAAGAACACATTTCATTTTGTCAGTATGAGCAGAGAATATGTTTGAGATGAAATATATTGTGCTAGATAAAAACACTTCAGATAATTTGGTATCTTCTGAGATCTTGACTTTTCCAGTGATGTCTCGTCCTTATTTGAGTATTAGTATTAATAACAATAAAAGCAGACTTGCAGGAAGTGGGAGAAAGTTAAACTGCATCTAACACAGCATCCCCTCCTCAGTGGCTTTTAATTGCTGGACTGTGACTGAAGACACGCAGGCAGAACAACTCATGTTAAATACAAATGAGTCTTTAGGGAATGAGGGTTTCAAAGTATCTGCTTTCTCCTGCATGAAAGTTAATACTGTTCATTCTTCTCTCTATCCATTTTTATTTTCAAGCTGGACTATGTTCTAAAGTAGAGGGATAGTTTTAATACGGAAACAAACCTAAAACTGTCCCATAAAATTAACATTTAATTTTAATAACATTTTTAAAATACAAGTTCTAGGGACACACTTATTTCACTGAGCTGTGAAAAAACACACTTATGTTTAATTTCATTTCTTTAACTTGATGACTTACATGTTTTACAAAGCTGCTCCTTTAACATCCCCTTAGAGGTAACAAGGAGACATGCATATCTCTCTCACCTTTGTTAGACAACCTGACTTGTCTTACATTGAACTGAAATGTCCTGTGAATACACCCTTCCCTTACCACTGAAGAGTGGGGCCAAATGGGAGTTTTCACTGGATTACTTTTAATTTTTTTTTATAATGATAGATATAAGTTCTGAGGTACTTAAGTATCACAAAAGAACTTTTAAGATTTCCAGAATTTTTTCTCATCTTCAGATGTAACCTACTATTTTTGCAGCTGTTCCAGCATCCTATTTGAGGTTGCTGGGAAGGAAAACATTTTAACTATTTTTACTTGAATTTACCTGATCTGGAGATCGGATACTTTTGAAGCACTGAAACACATGAGTTCCTTGTGCTGAAACCAGGGAAGGATGAAGGGAATGTTCAGACTGACTTGTGGCAATTAATGCAATCAAACTCCCCATGGAAATAACTTCTTTCATCAGATCTTTCAAAACTAAACACAGAAGATATTGCTGCATGAATTGTGAAATAACAAAAATAACCCTAACACAGAGAGCAGCATTAGTGCACATGAAGTATAACAGCTTTGTAATAGATTATTTTTATTCTCATGTTTACAGTTGTTTTTTTAAACTAGAAGAAAAAAAGGTATAGTGATTCTCTTTAGGACAGCACATTTGATTAAGAAAACGCCATCAGAAGTGCTTTTTAAAAGCTGATTTTGTAACGTCACTGATGACGTCTACTTTTCTGTGCTATTACTCCCTCTATGCAAACAAAAAAGGAAAAGTTATAGGAATAAAAAGAGATCTTAAGCCTAGAAAATAAGCACTCTAGGAAAAAGGTAATACATAAAAGTAAAAAAAAATTAAGGATGCAAGGTAGATCTTCAAGAAAAAATCTTTAAAACCCTAAAGCTCTGTTGTATGCATTATATCTTTAAGTAAAAGTAATAAGAAAACCAAGCAATTCTGCATGTAACTTAAGAGTACATTTTTACAGAAGAAATTATAGTAAGATGTTCTGAACTTCAAAAGTATTTAAGTAAAAATTATGCTAACTCCTTCAAACTGAGCTAAGAAGTGGAAGGTATTTTTTGCTATGGGTTTATTAATCTTAATCATTTAGAATTAATTTGAATTTGCAACTTAGCATTACCTAGACTTTCAGAAATAAAAGGGAGCCATACACAAGATGTCAAACTACAACTGATCATATTATTTTTAACATTTATGGATTGTTACATTGTAAAACAAAACAGAAGTTCTACAGTGTATACCAAGTAGGATAATAAAGAAGATGGTATTCATCTAAAAGAAGCTCAACATCAGTAAACATCAAATTGATGTATTACTGTAATGATAAATAATAATTACATAAAACAAAAAATCAATGTATCAGTAATTATCAGTTAAACATTCATCTGCAGTTTGTAATCAATTGCAACATATTTGAGTGTATGAACAATATAAAAAAGAACGGAGAAGACTCAAGCACTGGCAGTGGTACTGACAACAGGCAATTCCAGCAGCAGCAGTGGTGCAAGTACATCGGCAAAGACTACTCCAAGATCCAGAGTGCATTATTTTGATTCAGCTAAGGGTCCACAAATGCCTAACACCATAATTTGTGAGTCTCTGCCTGAATATCACATGGTCCAGACGCAATATTGATACAGACAGAATTGTTCAGGCAAGACAGTACAACTCAGGTGCAAGAAATTCTAAGTTGCATTATATTTCTATCCAGACACAGGTAGCACAGTATTACCATAAGCAAGTCTGTTGCTTTGAACAGTTTCAGGGCTGTTCTCATGCTCTGGTGTAGAAGGCACTCCGACAATGTGATCAAGATCATCCATCAAAAGAATGGATGGTTGTCTCCATGCTGCCTCTAAAAAAGCTTCTTCCACATGTTTCCTTATGTTTACTAATCTTTTTCCTAAAACAAAATACTATTAGAATGACACAAAATATCAGGAAAAAATCAAACTGACTACATCTTGCTCACTATATTTTGTCTATCTTAACTTTACATCTATAAATCCAGATACCAAGATTAAACCAAAGTCAACAATCACTAAAAAAAAGTCCACAACTTCAATCAAAAAAGTACTAGAAGGTTCCACACGTTCTAAAATGAGATTAATCATCTTTCACTAACTGCTATAGTAGCCTACAAGTCTAATTTCCAGACAGTTAAAACCCGAGAAGTATCAGCAGCACTCTAAAATAGCTACTAAAGAATCCTGCAATTGGAAGAATTTTCCAGAGCAAAGGACCTAGCTCATTATTAATCTTTCCCCTTTTTTCTGGTGCCAGGAGCTACAGCTTAAGTAGTGATTTAAGCAAAAAGAATATAGTGAGGCAGTGTAAGGGCTCTGTAAGAAAACAGTTGAATATTTTCTTCCCTTGTAACAGCAAGACTATTTAGAAAAGCCAGCGAAATGCAAGAGCAGAAAAAAGCCTCCTTTGTGCACTTCCGTCTTTGCACAAAATAATTATTTTGAACTCACAAAGCCTAAGGAGTCATCTCATCATCTGTAATCATCAGTGTTAGATGCCTACTGCCAAATACACAAGGTTACTAAAATGCCACCATAAATCAGGTTTCAGTTGGTCATTCAATCCTCCTTTGGTGCCTGTGTTATCCTTTCACTGAGTACAGGTATCCTTTAACACTTATGGTTTGTTAACAAAACATTTGTTTCAGCTAGCACAAGCTGAAAAAACACACAGTTCAATTTTTGCAACTTCTTCCTATTTTGTAACAATTAGAAATAAGCGTGGCAAGCATGGTTTGAATTCGGTGGTGGTATGTCGGACAGAAACTGATAGAAGTGTGAAATAAACTTACAGCAGCTGTATTTTCACCAGACTGTTGAAGATACTAACTGCGGGGCACCAAACATCCTTGCAAAAACAGCAAAAATACTAGAAAAATTATTCAGACCAAATATAGTAAATTCATAACTGTGCCTCTTTATTGTACAGCAAACATTCAAGATTAAAAGAAACTATTATCATACCTCTTAAAGCTTTACAATCAATTACTTCTACATGAGCATCCAGTCTAGTGAAAGCTTCTTTGCAGATGGCCTTTGCTAATGTTGACTTTCCACTTCCCTACAAAAATAAATGTGAGCTAAAGTAAATTGAAAGAGCCAATGTGTTTCTGTGTTTTTGTCACAGTATGCACCAGACAACAAGCTGGGGAAGCTGTACACATACTGGGTTTATTCCTCAGTAAAAGTATATATGTGTTCTGCCTCTGTATCACTCAGTAGGGACCAAAGCCCTAGCGTGAAAGAAAGATAAATTCAGAGTGGATACGTCCAGTACAGTGTTCTGACTCCACTGAGTTCAGTGTTAAGACATCTGCTAGGTTCAGTGACACATGGCATTAAATGGATCACCGGAAGAGGCAACAGGAAAATAACAGTATCAACTCCACTGCCATTTCATGTTAGAACACAAGAGAAAATATATGCTTTTTTTCATTCAAATACTTCAAAGACAAGAGGTGCTTATCATAATGTAAACACAAAGTAGATTAATCTCCCATTGAAATGTAATTGGTAGCAATCTTTAAAATGCACATATATATATATGTGTGTGTGTGTGTGTGTGTGTGTGTGTGTGTGTGTGTGTGTGTGTGTGTGTGAGAGAATGTTTTACTGAATTACCTCTGTTCAGTTATTTTTCAGCTTGTTCTTTATTCTTTGGAACGTGCATAGTATCTAAGAAAACTAATGCCAACCCTTTTGTAACTACGGAAAACAATGTGCAAGGGTTTGCAGGCGAAAGCAGGAGTGTGTACCTTTCCTCCTGTGAGAAGCACCCCTCCACTTCGCAGTCCCACAGCAATAGCGGCCAGCTTTTGAGATAAAGGACGCCCCAGAAGGCTGTGGCTTACATGTTCAAATAAAGATGTTCCTAATTTGTCCACTCCTCTGTAGGGTAAAGGAAACATTAAACGGCCTAGGGTAGCATCAATGCACGCTCTGTAGGTGGTAAAAGCTTGCACTATGGGGAAGTTAGAATGCTGACACACTCTAAGCCTCTCATGTGTCCTCTGCCCCATCCCTTCACATTTGCTACACAGTACCACTGTTTTCCCTTGTACTAATGACCACAGCACTCTGCATTTCTCTCTGCAGCTGATGACTAGGATGAAACTTTTAGGAACTACAGTTGAGATCCTTACTATTAAATGTAGTTGAACAAGTAAACAGGTTGAGGTTACTGGGGGACAAGGACTGGCAGACTGCAACTTATGAATTTTGTTTCATTTGAACACCCCAGCTAAAACCACATCACTGTCCCTTGCTGCTATGCAGAAGTCTGTTCATACTACTCAGAACAGCAGAAACTGCTGAACTATCAGTATTTCTTCTATAACTCAAATCTGAGTTTCCATGCTGAGGCAAGTCTCAGTTCTGAGACCTTCCATCCTACTGACAGACATGCCGAAATTTTCAGTATGTGAGTACCTTTAGATACGTGAAGTTTTCTATTCACTGCAGTAAGACTGTTCAAGCACAAAATTTACCATCTGCATAAACTAGGATAAAGTCTGAACCTGACGCAAGCCAAAAGATGCACAGTTTTGCTTAGACCTCGCATAGTTTCCAAAAAATCTGCACTTCCACCAATGTTATTGTTTTCCAATTCTCATTCCCATTCCCTCCCATTTTTTTTCTATGAAAATGTCTCACCCTAAATCGCTTAGTTTGTGGTATGGAAGGTTCTTGTCTCTATCAGGCATAGGTGGCTGGTTGTCATCATCAGCTTTTCTACTTAGAGGATGTAAAAGAACCTACAACAAAGGAGAGTTAGGACTTTAGACGAAACATAACTATGGAAGAAGGCTATGAAGTGACCAGCCATTTCTGGAACTGTGCAAAGACAACGCTGCATGTATGCTTTGCTGATGCTTACTGTGCTTGAAAGAAAGGTGCACTGGTGAAATGGAAGAGATACAGCTACTTCCAAAATACAATCTAGTGTTAACAGTGATTTAATAAAGTAAGATTAGATTTTGGGCCAAGTGCTTTTTATAACAGACTATGCAGCCCACTGTCTCTTTCCCTACCTGCAGCTTGTTCCTTCTCCTGAGCTATCCCCTGTCCTGCTGGCAGGAGATGAGGCAGAATAGTGAAACAGATCAGGAATCTGACTGGGTGAAAAGAAACTTGACAGAACACCTGGCATGAATGTTTCCATCTTGTTCACCAGGCAGCTAGTATGGAAAGCTGAGCAGGCAAACAGGGGTTACAGAGGTTCACAAGTAAGAACAGGAGATGTTGACACTGCTATTAAGAAATGCATTTGCCCTTTAATCTTACTACCAGTCACTTCCACAATTTCTAGAAGCCTTCTTGTACTGCACTACTAGTAAAAGAAAGTTTTCATTTTTTCATTTTATTATTTTGTTAACAGCAATTCTAAATCTTGCAAACAAGTTCTATTCTAAACAGCCAAAAGACAGCTTAATTCTCCACTAAAATTTCACTGTATGTTTAAAAATGAAAAAAACATTATCCCACTCCTATAACCATAACCCTGAAGTAATGGGCAGTGGTTCAACCAGAATTACTAATGGAAGCAGTAATCCTAATATTAAATAGAAATATTTATTCTCCTGAGAAATGAAATATGGAAGAAACAGAAGGCACAGAAACTATATCAGAGAAAAGGCAGGATGAGTGTGGTAGGTTTGAATGGGGAATATGTCTCATCTTTGCCAGAACAAGCTACTGTTCCTGCCAGATACATTGAGAAGTGGTGCAGTTACCAAGGGAAAGAACAACTAAGTATAAGGATGGTACATATACAAGTAAGTATAAGGATGTTCAGACTTGGAGAGTACTGACTTTCCTCTCTTCTAACTGATTTCTCTCAGAGTTTGATGTAGAAACTCTATGAAACTCAGTGACAAGCACGGCATGCCTGGAATTTCAGCAGGCCCTCAAGCTACAAGATAACACAAAGGATGCAGATATAATTTAAAGAACAGAAGGACATTATTTCCTTTAAAAGGGAAACTGAAATATATTATATACAAAATGCAATATATTTTAAACAAGTATAACAATTTAAATTACTTGATACCTGATACTATGTGATATTTACTTGTATATTTGTCTTTTGCAGCAAAATGGGACTCAGTATAAAAATATTTTCAGACTTATTTTCTTCAATATGCACAGGATGCGCTGCATTAAGGACAAACTCCTCCATTCCTGTAAAAACACAATGAACAACTATTAAAACTCCAAATAAATTCAGTTTTCATTCCTCACAAGATAAAACAGATTAGACTATTACTACAATACAATCCAAAATGAAATAATTAAAAAGGTTAATCATTATTAAAGGATAACTCCAGCTTACACTTTCAGCGTGAAGAGGTATCAGTTATGTTAAAAGGTATATACAGAAATTAAATGGCATACTGGCTAAGTAAATTCTACAGTAGACAGAACAGTATTATCCTTGCCTTCTTTAACAGACAGATATATACAATCTGTGCTTGTCATTATCCATGGGTGATCATCAGCAGTGGAATCCTGCAGCCAAGAACTGAATGCACACTTAATATCATCTTCGTGTATATCTTTATGCTAAATAGGAAAAAGCAAAGAGATAAATAAAAAAACAGGTGTTAATAAGCAAAAATGTTTTCTTCCTATGCATGAGGCATTTGTTTCTCTTATGGCAGCAGAGAGACAGAAGATGTACGAGTTTTATTCATTTAGAAAACAGCATTTTGCCAACAAACACCATTTCTATCAACTGCTCTAGGGAAAGCATCTGTGTAGCCCCTGCTATGGCCACAGCTGAGTACTAGACACCTCTAAAGATTTTTTTCCTCAGAACACTGACATGAGAGCAAGGAAAAGCTTCTATTTTTGTTTTACTTATCTGCCTTGCCAGATCCAAGGGCATTGCTCAGACCCTCGGTTTGAAGACATGCAGTGGTATCGACCTGAGACTTTTTTCAGGTGCTCTCTACACCCCTCTCTTCCCTGTATACCCTCTTCCTATAAAAAGAACCCTGGGCTTATTCAGTTCAGGGGCATCACCCACAAACTTCAACAGGCAGGCAGAGATCAAGCAACTTATCCCAGATCACTTAGACAAATGGAATAAGAAAAGAAACTGAGTCTAGATCCCATATCTCTTCGCTAAGTTCCTAATAATAGATGCATAATTCCCATGTAGAAAAGGGGGAATCAATGAAGATCCTGGAAGCAGGGTTCAGAAATGAAAATGAAAGTTACTGTAACAATTCTTTCTGCATTTGTCTGGTTTTTTTCCATGAACTAAAAAAACCTTTAACTGAACTAGAAAGGAAAAGGAGAAATCTGTATTTAAAACATACAAAAGCACACATAACGACTTTTTTTCCGATTTTAGTAGATTAATGCCAGAATATCACAGAATTTTATGAGTTGGAAGGGACCCACAAAGATCATCAATTCCAACTAATAATCTTTTTATCTCCAAAAAAAAAAAAAATTACACAGTTCTTCTGTAGGTAAGAAACCAAGTTAGAATATTGGGGATGAAGAACAAACCCGCCTAAGCCTTGCTATAATGGCAAGTGCTGTATTTAAAGCTTTGAGGGGGAGCTAACACGGGAAATAATCAGGCCAGTGTCACACAGTATTAAGAAAGTGTCACACAAGTTATGAAGAAATATATAATTCCAGAGATACATCTGATGGACTGTGAGAACTGGTACCAAGCATGCTCCTACTGTCACAGATGCTCTCTCAGAATATGTCTCCCTTATAGGAAAACAGAGGGATTCAATGATATAACTTAAAAAGTTAAATATTTACCATGAGGAAAAGAAAAAAGAAAGTAAAAAACTAAAGAGCACATATAAATTATGATAATTTCACTACAATTGCCTGGGCATTGCAGTGTTGGAAAAATTTAAGCATGTCTTCTCCCAGAAGACTTACACTGGATATTTACTCCTTAACTCAATTACTCTTTTTCTGTTTTGTATTTGTTTTTAATAGCCTTAAAGGCATACACTTAATATTTGCTAGGTTTGAACACATATTAATGTACTTCAAATGAAGGTCTGATGCAAAATTATTATTATTGTTGCTATTTTGACAGTGATTCTTTATACTTGAGACTTAATTTAACAAAAAACGTATATTTTCCCTACCAACACCACTTCTCCTTCATGTCAGCATCCTTTTTAATAAGGAAGACATCAGAAATTCTCAAAATTTGAGAATAATGGAAAACCCTATGATTTTAAACGTGCTATGATTTAAAAGTGCTATATCCTTTAATAGCTTCAGGAAAACAAGTCAAAACTCAGAAGTTCAATTTTCTACATCCTCTGTAACACCTACCAGCTCCTTTAAATAGAAAATTGTTACAATTAGCACTGTAACTATCTGGAATTATCTACCAAGAGAAACTCAAAATTTAATGGCTTGATGTTTACAGTATACTGATCAAAATACAAATACTAGGTAAGCTCTGTTTAAGTAGATCATAGCAACCTATTAACTTAAATTTACACAGTAAAAAGAAAAAAACAAGACATTATACCAAAAAAATTCCTTTGGAATGATTTCCATAGTCAACAATAGACAACTTCCAGATCATCATCTAAGAAATTAAAACAAATAAACACAATGCCTCCCTCCTTCCCCCACTCAGTTTGACCAGAGCAATATTATCAGTTTCCCAATATATGAACAAGCATGTGACCAATAATATCAACTCACTAAGTTCTGTTTGGGTTGCACGGTAAGAGATACAGGAATTTTAGGAATAGATTCAACTGACTTAATTCGGACTGTTGAATGTATTTCGATATGTAGTTTTTTTCTCAGACCATCCGGAATCTGAAATATTTAAAATAAAAGCAAAAAAAAGGAAGTATTATGAAGTAAACTAGTTATAACATTGCATATATAATACTACACCAATTTCTTCATCACTAATAGAACCTCAAGAGAATTAAGAAGGAATTTATAACATTGACAGTGATATCCAAATCTAACTCTTACATGCACACTTCTAGTTACCTTTTATGCTACTTGTGAAAGTGCTCACTACAGCTGACCTTCTACTAACTTCTTTAAATAAAACCCAAAAGCTCAAGAAAGAAGAATTAGGAGGAATTCTTAGAACATTGCAAGAATGCTATTAGTATAGGAGAAAAACAACAATTTCATTTGCTGATTAGAAGTAATTTTACATGGGCAGATAAATATACATAGAGTATTACAGAGACCAGAACTAAGCACACCTGCAGCAGAGAGAGAGAAAATCCAATCTCCCTAAATCTTACTAGGCAGTTTGCCCTTTCAAGGAAACTCCTTTTCAATTAATCTGTGTTATTTTAAAACTTACACCAATTTGAAAATATCTCATAAATATTTATTAACTGTGAGAGAATTTATGAATGCTGGCATTTGGAAAATTGTTACGTCTGTCAGAAGATTTCATGGCAAAGACCACTGCAGGCTCCTGCTCTCATTCTTAACATAGCAATGAGTGAATGGTGAGAAATGTATTATGTCAAAATAGTTAAATGGTGATTTGGAGCACATTTTTTTTGGTTTTGGTGATCCCACATGTGCTTCCAGGAAAGAAAGAACATAATCAGGCAGTAGTTCTATCAGAACAAGCTGAAACATCAGTATCTCCACACCAGGACTTGTGCCACCTTGCAAAACAGCATATAAAAACCAGAACAGCTTGAATTATACAAGCTGGTTATTTGATATTAATCTTTAAGATGTATTTTAAAGAGTATATAAAAGGACTCACAAACATCATGTAGCACTAGGATACGTGATCCCATTGCTTTACAGTTTGATGACTCCTAGGGTGCAAGGCACATTTCAAAGCATTAACCGATGAGGAGTCTTATTATGCAGTACTGAATGTATGTGAACAGATACTTCCACTTTCTCATTAATATAGTGGCTCCCCACAGATTGTGAAGAAAGTATATATTCCCTTCAGAAATGCTGAAGCATTTTCCTCATTTGGTGTAAAAATGCTAAGCGTGCAGAAACCCAGAGTACACTATACATCTTGGGAGGATGATGGTAAGTAATGTAGTCCAGAGTGAGTACAAAGGACAGCTCTAGCAAACGTTATCTGATCCTAGCAAACTCAAGAGATTAACACAAAGTCTACAGCCCAAAACCGCACGTTAAGTAGCCAGTTCACAACTATCCAACAGAAAATACTGTAAGACAAAAAGCCCAAAATATAGTGTGCTCAAACTGACCCAAACTCTTCCAACATGGAGGGCTTCCCCATCGTGGCCATACTCTATGACACTCTTTAGGTCTTCAAATCCATTCCAAACGATTTGAACAACAGACCCCTCACTGGATGCTTGACTGCTATTAGAAGGACTTTTGTCTTGTGTACCAGTCAAATGATTTTGCTTTTCAAGTGGCAGATTTTGTTTTGCTTCTTGATGACGCTGTCTTGGGGAAAGCAGCTCTTTAATTTTCCCATAAGATACTACAGGATTTGGATCCAAATCAATATATTCTAAATTCCATGGAAAAACATGAATAGCATTGCATTTCAGAAATTCATGAGTGGTGGATACATTCTGTACGCTGGGAGGCTGGGACTGACATACTCTAAAAATGGAATCCACGTGAATTAAGTTCAGCAGCTTGTCTTTGAAGGTGCACATTTCATCGTTATCACACAAAGTCTTTTGTTTCTGCTCAGACGTATTAGAGAAAATGCTCCCTATGAAATTCCATATATTTGGGAGAACATTTGAGCCAAACGTCATGTTTGCATCAGCCTTACTCTGTTCAAGGACGCCAGGCTTCAAGTAAGGTTGTTTGGCAAAAGGATCCTTTAATGTTTCTTCTTGTTCCATGTTATTCTTCAAAAAATTTTTGAGCAAGATATCACTTTCTGTGGAAGGTGTGCTGGTGATATTCTCTTCAGGGCCGTGTGTTTTGGGACATACCAGAAGCTCCGTGCATGGCTCTAATCTCCCATACGGGGCTGCTGGCACAAGTGCACCTAAGCATGAACAAAAGATGCCAATGAATGCATCCACCTGCAAAGCAGCTTACTGGAGATGCCCCAAGAGCCTTGAGCGCTGCTTACCGATTCTGATGTAAACGTGGGTGTGCTGCTCAACCCAGACAGGAAAGATGGCTCTTGGAAACACCACTCGAATCTGGTCAAGAAGATGTCTTTCAAGAGAGGAAGCGTGCAGCTCCTGGGGAAATGTGATACCATTATAAATTAAATACTGCATACATTTTTAACGTTTGTTTGAAGAAAAAAACCTGTTTGTCTCTTTCTAATACACCATTTGAAATATAAATTAGAACTAAACTCCACCACATTTAGTATTTTCTTAGAGGCTGAAAAGAATGGGGCATTGTGCAAAAAACTGCTTGAATCAGAATCACTATCATCTGTAAGACAAGAACATGCACAATGGAAGGGGTTTTATTACCAGAATTTCCCAATCATCTGCTGTGAGTGGTTCCACTTCTACTTGCTGACAGGAGGACACATGGAAACAGGGTTCCAGAAATACCTGGCAAAAGTGACACCAAAATATTTAACTCCTTATTTTTAAACATATAAAAGCTCCATCTTAATTTCAACTAGAAAACTGACACCTCCTTCATTATATATTTTCACTACTTGGAACACACACCATCATAATGACACTTGGTAATTCATAAGCAGATGAATGCTCAGTGGATGGGAAATGGATCTCGTTAGGCTTGGGGACATCAATAAACAGTGAATACAAAAAGCATCAGGAGCTGTATCAGGTGATAACAAACAATCAATTTTTAATACATCTTGATCACACAACCATCTTTCCATTTTTTAATCTTTATTTTTAAATCCCCAGAGTTTTTGAAAGTTGAAACATTCATTGACTCGTGCAGAGATTTAGACAAGGCAAAAACAGCCGAAAAATAAGGAAAAAGTACAATAGAAAAGCAAGCCCAGCCCCTTAATAAATGGTTTCATAGGAAGCAGCCCCACCTCCACAGAACAGTTTTAATGTCGTGTGTATCAGGAGGAATGGTAAAAGCTGTTGTGGCTTAGGTCTTTCAAAATGCATTAAACATAGACTTCAAAAGTCAGTTTTTGCTAGAGGTTTCATTTGATAAAAATATAACAATTTTCAAATTACATCTTTCAATTCATTTTTAAAGAAACATCATTAATTTTTTTCCTGAGCTAAAACTAGTTACTTGTCGTCTGAGATAATTACGTTAAGTCACCTTTTACAAGAGAAACAATCAGCTTTGAACTCCTCTATGTCCTTAGTTTGAAGTAATAATTGAGAGGAATATCTTTTCCCCAGCACAGCAAATAGAAGATCATACCATTACGAAACACAGAAAACGTGCAACTCCTGAATCCAAAAGGATGGTGAAACTACCTAATTAATCATGTATTTATTCGATTGTACAGATGATTATTCCCAGGCAACAGCTGGCTGAGGTTTTCTTAGGTTTCCTTTGTCAATTGTTTTCCTGTTGAAGGCTATTGATTGCTAGAACTAAAAAGGGTAGATGCCTGGCTGCTCAACTACTAAACTGGAAATTTCTGCAAACAGATACATAATTTCTAGAGAAAATATGTTTAAAAAGTAAACAAGGTAAGATAATACACTGTTCTGAGTCACACTCTTTGATGTCTTCTATCATGTTGAACAAAATTTTGCATATAAGAGAATAGGCATATATGAATATACTACACAATAATACTGTGTAAAGCAGTACTTCTCTATTCTTGTTTGTTTAAATGTCTACCTATTAATAGAAAAAAAACCCTTTGATTTTGAGATTTTAGTAGTCCCATGTCAGAAAACTCTGTCTGCCTCTTGGGCATCTCTAACTTCTGCTCAATGAAAGAGTCATTTATGAGAAGTTTAACAGAGTGTTCAAGAGTAAGAGGTGAAAATACAAGAAGTAAATATAAATAAAATATAAATATAAATATAAATATAAATATAAATATAAATATAAATATAAATATAAATATAAATATAAACAAAAATATAAACAAAACATCTACATATATATTTGCAAGAAGTAAATACAAATATTCAAAGAGAGAGGGACATATAGTGAAGGGGCAAAACAAGGGATGAAAATTTAAACTCCAAGTAAGTTNATATAAATATAAATATAAATATAAATATAAATATAAATATAAATATAAACAAAACATCTACATATATATTTGCAAGAAGTAAATACAAATATTCAAAGAGAGAGGGACATATAGTGAAGGGGCAAAACAAGGGATGAAAATTTAAACTCCAAGTAAGTTAAACAAGAATATGCAGGAAGTCAATAGTTACTTTAAAACAACAGGAACTCCAAGCAAAATATTCCCATTCCCAGTTTTTCAGTTGCTTAAAAGTGTATTTTCTTAAAATTAATGTCCCTGAAGAGAGTTGTTCCAGCCCTGCAAAGACCTACCCACAAGCCTATCCTAACATTGTTTAGGCAATTGTTAATGGTTTAATGAGCAAATCTTTCCACGTTCGAGACATTTCACGACAGTTAACTTTTCTCATGAGCAGATGTAAATGAAGAAGCTGCCTAAATACACGAAACAAGGCCACAGCTAACTCATGAAGTATTACCTTTTCACTTATCTTCCAATATACTCTTTATTTAAATAGAAAACCAAGACAGCATTTCAAACCTGTTCTCCATCTGTGATGCCAAGTTTCTCTGCCAAATGTCTGTTAATCTCTGCAGTATTTTCACCCTGGTGACCTCGATGCCTCGTTTCCATCCAGCTCAAAAATATCGGCTGATGACCACAGGATACTTTCACAGCTTGGCCCTATGAGTTTCAGAGAAAGAAAATAAATTAATATAAAACAAGCTAAGTAAGACAACTATTAGGCAACCTAAACTGTATTTGATTAGAGAGATCAAAGGAATTAAGGCTATTATCTGGATTTTACACCTTGTTTGCAAAACTCTGAACATAGAAGTGTGTGTTGGTTTCAATTCTTAAACAGCATTTTATTTTTATGGAGTACTTCTAAGAAAGAAAATCAATTATTTTTTCTTTCTTCTGCATTACAGGGTATCAAAAAATATTTTACAGAAATGTGTAACTGCACATTTGTATTTCCCAAATGAGAAAAAGAAATAAACGTATACTTTGATTTCACAAAAACTACAATGTTTACATGGTCTCCAAGAGTGCTTCCATGACATATTTAAAATAAGTCAAAAATCACATTAATTCAGACCAAAATTATTTTATCAATCTGTTTCAGAACTGCTCAGGTATTTCGATGTCAAACTGAAGAGTCTCAATATGTTCAGTCAGCTTCCACAAAGAGACTATATCTTACATGGTATCATTCAACTGACAATTTCTGTAGTTTTTTTTCAAAAATTACTGTTTTTATGAAAATCAAGTGACCAAGACAACGTACACCGTGGATATACCACAGATTTACTTGTTAACATAGTGATGTTCTCTTCTTTCCTAACCATATTCTAATAATTTCAAGTATTATCTCACTTTTTTCGGTAAACTCTGAGAACATTTTCAGAGAATATCTACAGTGGTTCCAAGATCCTTTTATCAAATGTAATATTTAATTCCCTGTATCCCCACAGATAAAGCATGACTCGGAGTGTCTAATCTTCACAACACTGAGTTTTGCACAACATCTTGTCATTCACTTATGTAGTATCTTCTGCAATTAGATTCAGCTTTTGATTCCATTTATCCCCTTTTTAACGTTTTTATTCATGAGATGTATTTAAGACGCTATTTCTATCAAGTTTTCAGAGATTTTATCTTTTCATTTTGCAACTCAGGTTAAGCAAAAGCAGGAGTCCACCATAACAAACAATGTACAGAATGACACTACAAGACTTCAAAGCAACAGCACTCCTTTCTCCTCTCTCTTGCCAGCAGATCTGTAAAACACTCAGAAACTGCAGCTGAAACGAAGCTCACATTTAATACTGCATTTCTTCCAATTCCACCAACCTCCTTCTACTACCCCAAAGACGAACGAGCAGGTTTTTACAAGCCTACGTCGTTCTCCTGTTGTGAAATGTTCTTTTCGGCCTTGGGAAATCAGGAGGTTACCCATGCCGAGGGAGACGTGCTCGGCCCAGAGAGGCCGGGCCAGGACTCCTCAGCTTTGCTCGCATCTTCCTCGGCGCATTCCTGCCATTTTCCACCCTGTTCTGCTGGCACTGTTAGTTCTGTGTTCATGGCACAAGAGGCACACAGTGTCTCTCCTCCCGTTTCCACGTGTGAAATGTTGTTTACAGTGTGAGGAGCACGCCCTGCAGCTGACCCCACGTCCTCAGCAGGGCTCTGCATGACGGGAGTCCCCTTCTATAGCGACACATTTTATTTATGTACACCAAGAATGACGATTCCGCATGGATTTATCACGTCACTTCCTACCTGAGTTATTCATTTACACATTAATCACTTAATGCTGGCAGGTTACAGGGAAAACTGGTATGAAATAGGGAGTCTTGAGAGAGACGCAGATGCCCACAGTGCCAGCCCACGTTGGGGAAGAAAAATTCCAATCCTTCCCGCCTTTTATTAAGAATGGATGACGATAGCGGGCCACGCAAGAGGCGAGGGAAGGACGGGTTCCCCGATGTCTCCCTGCGAGGGGTCCCGGCTGCGGGGAGGGCTGAGTCGTGAGGGAGGGGAGGAGGGCTCTGTATCGCCATGGCAACGGGGTGCGGGGGTGCGCTCACGTAATCCTCCCTGCCTGCCTGAGGCGTCCCTCCGCCCGGGCCCCGAGCGGCGCCGCCCCGGTACCTGCTGCAGGCGGAGGAGCGAGGCCAGCGCGGGCGGCAGGTGCAGGAAGCAGTCGCGGGTCCCGCTCAGGACGACGGTGGCCGTGGCGGCGCCGCCGGGGTCGCCACAGCCCCACATGGCCGCGGCCGCCCGGCCCTGCGCGCCCGCTCCGCCCGGCCGNTCGCTCTCCCCGCCTCATGGAGTGAGCCAATGGGGGCTGCGCGCCGGGGGGCGCGGTGGGCGATGGGAAGATGGCGGCCGGCAGCAGCAGCAGTAGCAGCAGC
>VZTF01002412.1:43494-69713 GCA_013397755.1 Cnemophilus loriae
GGGCGGTGTCGGGAGGAGCCGCTGCGGGTGAGGGGCGGGGGGGAGGACGGGGGCGGCCGGGCCTGCGCCGCAATCCCGCGGCTCCCGGAGAGCGGAGCGAGAAAGGGAGGCCTTGCGCCTCGCCTGCTGCGCGGCAGGAGCTTCTCGTTGCTGCAGCAGAACTGCGAGGTTTGGATATCTCTGTGTGCGCTCAGTGTACAGCGAGCTGTAACGGCGCCTTAACGGTCTGGCGCGAGAAAGGATCATAGAACCGCTGAAGTTTGAAAAGACCTTTAAGATCATGAAGTCCAACCCGCATCTGTTTCCAGTCTCTTGTCAGGGAGTTGTAGAGAGCGGGAAGGTCTCCGCGAACCACCTTTTTCCCAGGCTGAGCCCCGCTCAGCTGCTCCTCATCAGATCTCTGATCCAGACCCGTCAGCAGCTCCGTTGCCCTGCTCTGGACATGCTCCAGCTCCTCAGGGTCTTGGAGAGAGGGGCCCTGAACTGAACTCAGGATTTGAGGTGTGGTCTCACCAGTGCCGGAACAATGGTTACTCTTGCACACACACATAAGGCGCATCTCTTTCAATATCACCATCCTCCTGTAAAATTTCAAACCCTCCATACTTCATGAAGTCTCAAACCTATTAAGTTCTTTTACTCTTCCAAGTGTACGTGGTGGGGCAGAGGACAGGGAGCCTTGCACATCCACAGAGGGACAAAGGCCACCACAGGCACCCAGCCATCATTGGGCACTGGAGGATACACGCAGGAGAAACAGTATGGATGTTCCTAAGTGTAAAAAAAACCTTACTCAAATCTCTTTTCCCTGGAAAATAAAGAGGTAGAAGGACAAACCTGCCCAAAAAAAAAAAAAATCACATAGTGAAAGCATCAGGTTCCTTCAATCCCTTGTTCCCAAAAGAATGCGGGTGGGAGTATGCTGCTGCCACAAGAACAACTTATGCAACCTGCCTGTGGAGACTGTTTTTTATAGTGGAAGTTTGAGACCTGATTTCCTGAGCAGTTCCCACTTTGTCCAGAATATTTCTTTTTGAGAAATATGTGTAACTTATGCAATCTAAATATTTGTGGTTTGGGTTGGTTTTTTTTTTAACAAACTCGGAATGAATTTCCTTTGATCTCAGGGATGAGCTGCCTAGGTGCCTATTGTACATAGTGAGCCATCGAAAAGCTTTGCTTAGAGTCTGTTATGTGACAGTCACTACACAAAGCAGAAGAAAATGGTTGGTTTCGTTTTTAACCTGCTAGGAGAAGACCTTGTTTCTCTCAGCATCCAGATTTTATGTGTGTGTGTCTTAAAAATGTACGCTGTTGGATCACCATGGCAAGGAGACAGCTCTGCACGCACAGGATCTGGCCCAGGGAATTGTGGGAATTGTTTTTAACTCCCCAAGTGGAAAAAAGCAGTTTTCCTCACCTGCACAACTTCTCTGCCTATGAAGAAGAGGGGTTTTTCAGTGTTTTTTTCTGTATTTTGACAGTACCTCCTGTGAACTGGTTACTAGTACATCTTGCACGGAAGTTGGCCAGAGACTTAAGAGATTTTACTCAGCAACTGGCAGTAGTACTCTGACCTTGTGCAAAAAAGTCAAGTTTCAATTGTTTTACTATGCATGAGAGGCTTGAGTTCAGCTCTTGCTCAGTGATGAAGAGGTCCCAAATAACCATGCACTTACTGCCATGCAAACCAGAGTACACAGGGGTTTTCAGCATCCTGAGAGGATTTGGAGAACAACAGAAAACATGTAGAAAATGCCTGCCTTTTGCAATAAAGCAAGAATGGGAACATTTTTGAATAGTCTTTGTTTTTGTTTTTTTTTTCAGGTTTACACTATCAACTTGGAATCTCGCTATTTACTCATACAAGGAGTTCCTGCATTAGGTGTTATGAAAGAATTAGTTGAACAATTTGCATTGTATGGTGCCATTGAGGAGTATCATGCTCTAGATGAATATCCAGCAGAGCAATTTACTGAAGTGTATCTTATAAAATTCAAAAAACTGCAATGTGCAAGGTATTGGACAGGGCAGTATCTGCCTCTTGCTTAATCTTTTACACCTTCTGTACTTGCAATGTGTTAAGTTTCTAGAGTTGGAGTAAAAGGCTCAGTTTTGTTGGTACAATTTAATTCCCTTCAGGGTGGCCAAGAAAAAAATGGATGAACGAAGTTTCTTTGGTAGTTTGCTGCACGTGTGCTATGCTCCAGAATTTGAAACAGTCCAGGAAACTAGAGAGAAGTTGCAGGATAGAAGAAAGTATATAGCAAAAGCAACAAATCAAAGAGGTTTGTGATTAAATTTCCTACAGAATCTTCATTAAATCTCCTATAAAATTTTAATGTTCTTCAGGAATGGGTGGGGTTTTGACTAAAGTGCCTGTTAAAGAAACCACTTTTTACCTACCTCTTTTAAAGGTGCTGCAGTGGGTTGATGCTGGCCAGATGCCAGGCAGTGCCAAAGCCGCTCACTCACTGTCCTCCACAAACTGGACAGAGGAGAGAAAATTTAATTAAGGGTTCATGAGTTGAGATAAGGACTGGGAGAGATCGCTCATCAAATACCATCGAGGGCAAAACAGGCTCTACTTAGAGACATAAAGTGAATTTATTACTAACAAAATCAGAGCAGGATAATGAGAAGCAAAATATGCCCTTATAAACACCTTCCCCTCCTCCCCCCTTCTTCCAGCTCTACCTCCTACCCAGGCAGTGCAAGGAGATGGAATGGAGGTTATGGTCAGGTCATCACCCGTGGCCTCTCCCACTGCTCAGGGAAAGGAGTGGTTCCCCTGCTGCACCGTGGGGTTCCTCCCAAGGGAGACAGTTCTCTGTTAACCTCTCCAACATGAGTTCATTCCTGTGACCTGCTGCAACGTGAGCCCATCCCATGGGCAACAGTCCTCCCCAGACTGCTGCAGCGTGGGTCACTCTTCCACAGGGTGCAGTCCTCCAAGGACAGGCTGCTCCAGCCTGGGAGCAGGGCCCCTCTCTCCATGGGTTTCCCACAGGATCACAGCCTCCTCTCAAACATCTACCTGCTCCACCGTGGGGCTCCTCCACGGGCTGCAGGTGGATCCCTGCATCCTCATGGACGTCCATGGGCTGCAGGGGCACAGCTGCTTCACTATGATCCTCACACACTGCAGGGGAGTCTTGGCTCTGGTGCAGGGCTGTTTCTCTCACGTTCTTGCTCTGCTCTTCTCTGGCCGTAGTTAAAACTGCACAACCACTTTTTGTTTATCTTCCTTCTTAAATCTGTTACCACAGAGGCGTTACCACCATTTCTAATTGGCCCAGCCTTGGCCAGTGGCACGTCTATGTTTGGAGCCACTAGGGACTGGCTCTGCCAGACACTGAGGAAGCTTCTGGCAGCTTCTCACAGAAGCCACCCCTGTAGCACCCCCACTACAAAAAACCAGGCCATGCAAACCCAATACAGATGCATTTTAAGTATGTTTACAGAGAGACATCTCTCAGTATTTAGAGAACTATATCCTTTCCAAAGTAATTTTTTGGCTTTGATTAAGAGTAAAACAATGAATGCTTAAGGTTTAATAATGAAGTATTTCCTTCACTTTTTGTTTTCTTTCAAACTGTTACCAGAAATGTAAAGCACTGGCAGGAAGTTTGGGATCACGTTTTTACCCTTGTTCCAGCCTCCTCAGGCATGCCAAAGGGACAGTTTTGGAAGGAAGATGACCATACCAGAACCTTCAAAAAGATTTCTCCAGCCCACATCTTTGCACTGGGGGAATGTTAAGAATGGACTATATTTACAAAGGCTTCTGTACCACAGAGTTCAAAGGCAGCACTGAAGGCTGGGCAAGCTGAGGAATAAGCAAATTGCTGAGCACAAGCTTCTCCTTTCTTGTGCTCGCATACTTAGGTATTCATTGTGTTAGGATGTTTAAAGGGAGTAAACCCGCTGATTTTTAACATCAAAACATCTGGGTTTTTTCAATGTTACAAACCAGCCAAGGCACTAGACTGGAAAACTGGTTTGAAAATTGAATTTGTTATATCTGAAGCTTAAAAAAAAATCACAGAAAGGTAGCTGGGAATCAAATATCACTGATATTGTTTCTGCGTATATGTTAAAATTTTTGTTCTTGGCTGTTAGAACTAATAATAACATGAAATAGTGAAAGTGCTTTTTTTTGTTGTTGTTTTTAAGATTGCTTTGTGTTAAAGAAAGTAGAAGGCCCTAAGAAGACAGCCTCAAAGAACTCTGAGCATGACTGTCCATGGAGTACATCGGGATCAGGTGTAGCGAGTAACTGGGATCCATCCTGCTTTACAAGTTCTCCTGGGGTATCCCACAACACAGTGTATCCATGTGGGGATCAGAATCAGAGCCTGTTAACATCTCCACACTACGATAACAATTGTGCTGAAATTTCTGGGTACTTTGGTCAAAACACATCATTAACTCCAAGTGTACATCCAGGAGGACATACTCCACCAGTTTCCTTAATGCAGCAAAGAGTGGTTCCAGCTTACAATGGAATTGACAGGTTTATGCCTCGTACCACTCACCTGCAAGAACGTAAGAGGAAGAGAGAAGAAGGTAAAAAGTTTTCCCTCATTGGAACAAGTGAGGACAATACTGAAGTTGTTATTGGTCCACAACTACCAGAAATACCTAAAGTGGACATGGATGATGAGTCTTTGAATACTTCAGCTACATTAATTCGAAATAAACTGAAAGAGGTATGGGTTCTTAAAGTTCTGATAGTTCAAACATAGGTGCTTGTTATCCATAAAAATAGTGACTCTCTGATAGCTTTATTCAGCATTTACTCATTATTGTCAGTTTATCTGCCACTTAAAGCCTAGTGCTCTTACTATTTAACTTTCCCACAATCCCGAATATTGCAGGCAATTCTACTCCAGACCTCTTACACTACACTTGAGAAAGTATAAATGTCAGTGCATGATCCTAAATGATTTTTAGTAAACCACTTCATTTTTCCCCCACATGTGGAGGCATGATAACTTTGCAGGTAGTGCTGCTGACTCCCATGTGCTACTTGTATCTGGTTTCTGAAAGGAAAATAATGGAAGTCAGAGTTCAATGTAATTTTGCTCCAACATTTCTTATGCCATTAAAAGCTGTACAGAATCACTAATTCCATGCTGAGAAGCATGTGTTAAGCTATACAGCCTTTTATGGAGGATATTAACCAATTAGCAGGTCTAACATTCCTGACAGAACATTCCATTTAAATTAAGATACAAAAAAGCTCCCCTATGACTAGATTAATTTGAAAGTGCGTATCTTATAAATAAGCCTCCCTTATATTAAATAGATTTCTAAAATACATGTCAAAATGCACATTGCTGCTTTCCCTTCGTTTCCTGAAATACCTGAGTTTAAAAAGCACATTAAACCTTGCTTGAAAACACCTCTGGTAGGAAGAAGGCAGATGACATATGTAATGCTCTATCACTGAATATCTGAAATCAGTTTGCGTAGTTAAATACAAAAATGGTAGTGCTAAATCTTCTAAGTTTCATCTCTCTTGTGTTTAATGCTGCTTTTGGTGTTACTTTTTTCCTCTAGTCAGCAGTAAAATTCAATAGAAGTGTGATGATAGTAATAAATCCCTCCCAATACTCAATCTTGGAGATGTGGCCTTACTCTAAAATGAGCATAAAAACCGTAATGGTTACAGGTTACTAAATTTTTTTCCCCTCCAATTTAGGTCGCAGATTCTGTTTCAACAATGTCTGTGGAAAAGGCAGAGAGCAGCTCAGCCAAACCACTTGTAAAGCAGAGAAGAAGAATATAGAGACTGATGGCAGCATCTTCCAACAGTTGTTTTGTAAAGAATATAGTTTAAAATACTTATTTTTTTATGTAAAAAATAAAACTTCCTTTATACTGCATTTCCCAGTGATTCCCTGTTAAAAATTGTATCAATTTGTTACTTGGAATGAAGAAAACAATATACTGTATTATTGTTGCAGTGTTGTCCTGTGTACCTCATATTGTAACATATTTTATCACTCACGGAAGAACTCTTATTTAGGTACAGTTACAGAAGTAAATTCATTTATTCAATAGCTTTAACAGCAAAGGAATACTGAAGCTAAGGAGCAACTTGAAATTATTACTATATCATGAGGAATGGTGAAGATGAAGACCCCTTTTAACAGTATTCAAGAATGGAGTTACAACTTGGAGTTGCTATTTAGGAGTTTCCCGGAAAATTTTCTGTTCAAATGACATGCTGCTCTGTTAAAAAAAAAAAAAAGAGAAAGTTAATTTCCAGTTAACTAAAGGATTTCTATTTAGTCAGGAAAGGTACTGAACTGAAATGTGTATGCAATGAAGACAATCTCATGTTTTTTAGCTTAGAAAAGGTAATTCCATAGCATTAATGGTGTCATCACTGGCAGACCCGTCAGAACATTCAGAGTTACAGCTGAAGGGGAAATTAAAATTTTAACTGCTCAGCAGTAGGAATGTGTGACCAAGGAATGACCTGGCATGGAGGGCAAGAAGGCCCAGCTGCAGAACGAGATAAACTGGATGGAAACAGGAATGCTAGAGACTGGGATGACAAGGTAAAGGACTGAAATTTCCCTTGGTGATGAGATTAATATCTGCAGCATTGTGTTGCAACAACCCTGGAGTGGAAGTGCTCAGAGGCCACCTTTGTGGAGCAGAACTGGCACTGAGAGGATGAACCCAACTCTGGCCTAAGATGCCCCATGCTGACATTCACAGGATTGGTGCAAGAGTCTGCAAGGAACTGGCTTGTGCAGTTTTTCTTGAACTCAAGGTTAACGTACCTTTATGTCTGGCAAACATGGTCCAAAGGCTTCTAGGAGAAGGTTTTCATCTCTGACTGCTTTCTCAAAGTCCGTAAAAGAAAGCTTGCCATCATGATCATAGTCCTGCAAAAGGAAGGGAACACTTCAGCAAAGGATTATTACTTGTAGTTTTGTTTAACAGGTGTTCAAAGAACATGGATTCTATTTTTAGTTTGATTTGCAAATTGGGGGTCATCAGTTTCTGCTCAGAAAAAATTTGTGTGAGTTGCCTCTAAGGCAAAAAGGGTGGGGTTGAAAAACTGAAAGATGGGCTTAAATAAAAGGAGCTGGGATGCAAGACCCGGTTTTAAGTGAAAATTTTTGACCACCACCATGGAAGGGGAGAGTATATATCTTGATTTGATTAAAATACTGACAGACAGTCCCTGGCTGATCTGATATTCTAGATGAAGCACTGTAAGACAAGCTTCAAATTAATAACCTTGAGTTTACTATTCTAATAGAATACATAAATTGGATAAAGACATTTCATGGTAAGTTGATAAAACACAAATGTACTTAAAAATGAAGCTACTGCAGATGCCTGTACTGATGGAATAAACACAGCTTACACTTTTGAGTTTTCCAGTTCTGACTGGGCTTTTGCTTTGACTGCGGATGCACAGATGTGTATGCACATATACACATGCTTGTTTATACATAAAGTTTCTAATACATTCACATACTAAATTAATAGTTTCATATGAGAATACTGGACTGGGACTCAATAGATCTGGGTTATAGTTCTGGCTTTCCTCAAGGAGACTTGTCAGAATCCCACTGTAAATCAGACATCATATTTTGTTACCTCATAGAAAGATTTTAAGTATCGATTAGTGAATGTTTGAAAGACACTCAAGTATCACAGTAAGTACTTGCCATTTTCTTCAGTGCTATCTCTACCAAGTCCTTAATTCCCTCATCAGGCTCTTCATCTGCTGGTTGTACGAGAAGGCTGTTTTTCAGCATTTGAAACATTTCCTCTCTCGAAATGTATCCATCACCATTCAGGTCATAAACGTCAAAACAGTCTTTTGAAATACAAATAAATTTCAAGTTGATTACAAACTATAATCACATACCATTCAAGCTATTACCTATAGACAGAAAATGTGAATTGTGCATTGTACAGCATTATCAACTGAGCCAAATTTATCATATATGTGCTGAAACATTCCTGGCAAACACTGGTGACAGACAACACTGTGCATCACTACACACTAGTATCTTCTATAGTGCATACAGCAGGAATGCATATTTTACTGTTTGTGGTTGTACTGAAACACTGAATGACATCCTGGGCACACATCCTAATGCTGTGACATCCCTGACCACTTTCCAGATGAATTTATATAGTGCATTAGGGATGGCTAATGCTGTAACCTGGGAACTATGGAAACAACATGCTGTCATTCTCCTTTTTCTGTTGTGTTTTTTTTCACCCCACATGTCCTGTTTCTTTCCCTGCTGCTTAAAACTCTTAAGAGTTCTTGCTATTTTTTCTCCTCCATCTTTTTCTATCATTATTGTGGAGGTTCTCATTACCATTTTACAGTTTTTCCATCTCTGCTTCCAAGCTGAAGAACTGCTGGAGCTAATGCAACTGCTCCTGTCCCCTCACTGTGCCAATAAGTGAATGTTGGCACTGGTCTTGCTTGGCTTGAGAGAGTTAATTGGCCAAAACCACGCTAGAGATACATCTGCTTCTTTCTAATTTTGTGTGTGAATACAAAAACATGTATTTTGTCAAAACTGTACGATGTAGAATAAACTTCAGTTCAAATGCAGGATTTTGTAAGCAACAAAATAAGGTGGTGGCTGTGGTAACAGCAGTTTACACAGAAAAAACTCTGTCTCAGAGACGCCATTTCAAAACTCAGTTTCATTGCATTAAACTGCACAGAAGAAAGCTTTTATAAGAGTAACTACTAAATTATAACAAACACAATGTGTTATTTGTTATGAATTTGATCATTACTACTAAATATTAGCATACAAAACAATCTTACATTTCATCTTCTCTTCCAGTGTCCCCCGAAGTAACACTGCTAAGCCTTCCACCCATTCCACCACGGTGATGCAGCCATTGTTGTCTCTATCAAAAGTGCTGAACACTAGGAAGCGTATTAGACACATTTTAAATTTATATGATAGGGAAACGCAAAAAAGGAATGTTTTCTTAAATTCAAAAAAGTTTAAATTATCATTCTTCTTTAGATGTTTGTCTGCTTTCACCAAAGTAAGATTACCCTTCTTGACTCTAAGATGTCACAATGAAAGGGATTCTGCCCCTCAGTTTGCTGATCTTCCACTCCAGAATCCTGCCTGGTAAGACATTTTGTTTGATCTGTTGCCTTCCTGACTTAACTACATGAAGTATGCTTCCATGCAGATGTAAAGCAACAAAACAAATATCCCTTAAAATAAGGGATAATTCTGCATACAGATTAAGATTTAAATTACTAGGTTTGGAAAATCTTGGAGAAAGTAATCCTAGAAACAATATATATTAATTATACAAAGAAAAATAACCTCCTGTCATGTAACAAAGTATTTTTCTTTTCCCTTCCCTAAGCAACTTTCAATCTCACAGCTTCACTATTCATACAGCCTTTAATATAGTAATTCAAATCCAAGATGGAATTCAAAGCATCGACTAGCATCTATAATTTGTATTTTAGAATATTGATTAGTAAGTTGGCTGAAGGAACACCTCTTCACGCAGAGCCAAGCATTCTTGACTTAGAAGACAACAGGTTTGCTTTTGCAAACTGAAATCAGCTCCTTTGCATGTAAGCATTAAAATAACTTTTCAGAATGTGTAAGATAATGTAAGGTATCTTCTAAGACGCGCTTGACTTGCTGCATAAAATTGCAACAAGTTTTTATTTTATGGCGTGTAAGTAGCTCTCCTGCTAGAGACGTGGAGAAAGGTAAACCAAGGGGTGGCTCTTGGCAGCCCAAGACTGAAAGAACGGCAGACTCATGTCTCCTCTGCATCAGAGACCATTCCTTCAGCTTTCATAGTGCAAACGTGTCCCTTGTTACCAGTCTGTGAAATCACTGTATTTTCAAGGGCTTATTTGGCTCATTAATCTCACCTCCTTGTACTATCTGCCCAGGCCCTTCAATGCTGTTCACAGAGCCTCTATTCCCAAAGTTATCCGCTATAACAGAATGCCTTCCTGGGACTTCCAAGCCTGAGCTAGAGCTGTGGCCCAGCAGCGACCGCAGATCCCGGTGGAACCACCGGAGAAGAGAGGAAAGTGACGCTGCCCTTTTCTGTCACGACACTCCAGCGGCTGCGACAGAAACAGCCACAGGGCAGCACAAGTGCCTCTGGCTGGTCTGCCCCGAACAAGAGCGTGAGCTCTCCTGAACTAAGGGAAAACTGTACCGCATAAAGAAAGAAAAGATGCCATTTTCTCGACAGCTCTTAAGCATAACTCCTCCTTTGCTGTCCTGGCCGAGACGAGACGGCGCTGTTTGGGATGGACGCACTCGTCGGGTTGGCAGCGTAATCCCAACCCCTTCCACGCTGTTCAGAGCTGTGTGTCCGCCTCACCTCGGTCCAACACCACGTCATCCGTCATGCCGAAGGCGCTGTGCAGGATGTCTCGGAACACGGTGCGGTCGAAGCCGACCCCAGCAAAGTGGCTGCTGGCCTTGGCCACCAGCGTCTCGAAGAGCTTGACCAGACATTCCACTTCGCTTCTGTTAACTGCCCGGCCCAAGCACAAGCAAACACAGGTTGTAAATTAAACTGGTAAAACACGAGGCAGGCACAGGGACACGCCAGGGCCGTGACGCCGATGCCCTCCACCCCCCACCCGCTGTTCCCACGGGGGCGCCAGGAAAGCGCCTCCCATGGGAGGCGAACAGGGCCGCAGAGGATGAGCAAGGGAACAACACCGGGCGGCGGCGGCGCGGCTCCTGCAGCTCCTGCAGCCCCTGGGAGACTCACAGTGCTTGGCGGATCGGGTCAGCGAGTCCACCAGGAGCTTGCCCGCTTTCCTGCTCATGGCGGCCGGGAGCCGCTGCCGCTGCCCTGGCAACGCGGGGGGGCCGCGGCCCCGCGGTGCCGCACGGGCGGGTCGGACATAAACACACACAGGCAAAGCAGACACCGTCTTAACACGCATTTAAAAAAACCCCTGCAGTTGTAAAATATAAAATAACTGCACTTCAAATTTCCAAAAATGTTTCTGGGAAAAAAAGAGCTAAAAGTTAGAAACAACATACAACAGTGCTTCTTCATCTGCTATCAGAAGGCAAAAATGTATTAAACCAATTATTCCGACATTGTTCGTTTTCTACTTTGTCCCTCTGCTGAAACTTGGAACATGGATGTAGGTGCCACCCAAAACCCCCATCATTGTCTCACGACTCGGCGTGGGCACATTGGGAAAGCTGAAGGGCTGAGACCAGCCTCCACGTTTCCTTCAGGAAAAAAGGGCATGGAAGAGGAGACTCAACGTATTGTTAACGTATTGCAAACTGAAACAGTTCCCTTTCAGTACTAAAGCAGCTTTGTTGGGCACTGACAAAGCCCATAAGCCCCTTCAGTGGCTACACCTCTTCCCAAGCATGACAGCAGCACTTGAAGCCTACAGCTGAGCAGAACAGACAGTTACAGTCACACAATTAAAATGACATACCGGCTTAGGTATTTGGAAGACTGGGTCTCATTTCCATTTTTATTTCTTTCTGTGGCAGGTGGTTGTGTAAAAGTCAAATAAGGTATCACACAGGACAGAGCATTTATGCAATGGTTCATTACAAGTTCTTTTACCAAAACTGCAACACCACAAATTAGAAAGAAAACAACCCCAACAAAACTAAACACAAAGCCCAAATCAAACCCCTCTGTTCACTGCATCTCGCCTTTATTTTAACCTCACTGATAAGAGTGTCTAGAATTGGTAACATCAAGCCCAAGAATATAAAATAGTTGATGAAAATATTACTATTGTTTAGATGCACATTGCTGCAACTCAATGGTTGTATCTTCCCAAGAACTTGAAGACAATTTCTCTGTACAATGGCAATAAGAAATCATCTTTCTCCCACAGATTTTAGTTATGGTTTGCAGACTAATAATCAATGTCTTAAAAGTCCTGAAATTCTTGGCAACACAACATCTGAAACATCTGTATGCAATAGAGGTAAGTCCTAAGTTAGCACCTGTGCAATGGAAAAAAGGAGTGGATCAGAAATATGATCTGTATTTGACTACCTGGGATGGATGGGCATTTGTTAAAGGCTAACAGAAGGCCCAGCAATCAGTATTTCAATGGAAGATATAGTGAGAATTTCATGTAAACTAAAATCAAACGGTTGCTCGTGTTTTCTTGTGTGCACATTTAATTTAAAAAAGCTTTTTTTTTCAGTTATCTAAAGCAACTAAACTAAAGTAAAACAGCTTTATGACTTAGGTCAACATTCTGTAGCCCTCAAGTACAAAAATATAAATACAAACTGTTTAAACAGTATCTTTAATGAGATTCTGGCAGTAGTTTTTTTATCTAACAAGACACGTCACATAACGGATCTGCCACTGAACTTGCTTAGAGTAAAATCAGCTTCAATATGAAGCTGTTAAGGTATCAAAACCCTGCTTTTTACATGCTAAATAACTTCAGCAAGTGTGCACTTAAACACAGCAATGAACTTAACTATAACTAAATACATACATGAAAATCTGCATGTGAAATGTAATTCATAGAACTGGTTACAACAAATGATTACCTGCATTTTGTTAATTTAAAAATGGTACAAATCATGCAAAACAATCCTAAAGATAATGCAAAGAAAGCTACCAGTGTTTGCAAGAAGTTTTCAATTAAACCAAAATTACATTAAATGAAACAGACATATTTACTAGCAAAGGTCTATCGTTGTTTCGAAAAAGCAGAGGTAAAATCTTCAGGTTTTGACTGTCAGTTATACTGCAAAATGTCATTGCTCTTGCTTAATGCAGAAGCACATGCTTGGAAGCTCAAAACTGCTTATTCAGAGAAGTCTGCTGACGATAGCTCTAGCTTCCCAGGAATGCAGAGATGCATGGATTAAAAATAGCAGAGATTTGCAAGAATCAAAGGCAAAGGCACCCTCTTCGGGTAGCCAAAATGGTAGCATTCCCTTTCTCATAAGCATGGAGATGGTAATGGGGCAGATGATACACAGTTCTACAAAGGCAGCCTTTTAAATGTTATCATTAATTTTCCATTAGCAGACACCAGCTTGTAGTAGTTTATGCATAATATTAACCTGCAGGATGAACTTGGGATTTAATTTGTCCTGATTTACAAATAAAGACTATTACTAATGCTTTAAAAGACTATTTTTACTACCTATAAAGTTTTAACTCTTATTTTCCAATATTTTACACCTCAGCTGGCCTACCATCTCATATTGTCTGAAACATCTAACACTGCTTACTGGAATTTTATAAAAGTTGTACCTCATGTATTAAGCAGCAGGCAATAACAATGGTCTTTCCCAGCACAGCTGCATCTGGCTGGCTACTGAAAGATTAGGAATATTTCTAAAACACAGGAAAACTCATGCAGTTTGGTAAAGTTTGCTGTCATTTCACAGTTTAAGTTTCCTTTAGTCATTGCACTTCTATTGATAGTCTCAGGTTGTTTAAAAATATTATTCTGAATCCGAATTTGAACCAGCAGTCTTCTTTTTCTTCTTTTTACCATGTTTCTTGTGCTTCTTTCTCTTTTTTGTTTTATCCTAAAAAAAAAAAAAGTTATTGTATAATACAACTGCCATCTATTACATTCTCCTAATGCAAAGTGAAAGTACAGAAAGGATATCTGTTGAAAGACATTTCAAAAGAGATTTCTACAGAAGCCTATTGAGAAATCACAAAAAGAAATACTTTACCCAACAATTTGCACTATTATGAGCAATCTTCAATTTAAATTTATCTCCACCATGATATGGCTATTTCACACCTCTCATCACTGTCACTATTACATTTCCTAATCTTTTAAATGATTTTCAAAGCATTGTAGATTACTGAGAAAGTAATAAGGAAGAGCTTTGACCGGTAGTGACATCTTACATATTTGGGAATAACTAGGATGTTTACAGATTTTAAAGTAAGCTCTTAAATTCACTGTGTAAAATTAAATAGCTCAACTGCATTTAGCTAGACTATCACTTGTACCTTGTTTAAAATAAAATAATTATGATCTCAACTGTAAATATAAATACACTTAAATTAACCCGACTGGATTCAGTCCTGAAGGTAGTATGCTGATCACTGTAATACAGAAACTGAGAGATGCAATCTTGTCTTTTTGCAAGCAGAATTTCAACTGAAATTCTCAAATAGGTGTGGCATTATGTAATTGAAACAATCAGTATTAAAGCTTTGTTTTATACATATTCCTTACACATACAAATCTTTGATGAAAAAGACCATAAGCAATCACTAGAAATGTTATGGCAAACCATTCATATGAGTCTGAAAAAACAAACAAGTTCCATGGAAGAATGTGTACAGGGTATCACTGATACTCCTATGCCTGTATTTTTAGGTGACTAAGCAGACCTTCCCTTTGCCCTACCTCATCTGGACAACTGAGATACCTGATACGGAACACTGCTGCTGACAGGGGAGATAGATACAAAGACATCTCAAGTTGGCATTTAGGATCCCAAACCCACTATACTCCTAACTGAGGAACCTTAGGTACATATGGTAAATCTGGATTCTATTTAAATCACTGCTGAACCTTCCTCTCACTTTTACCAAAGTATACAAATAAAAAATTTGAGAAAAGTAACAGGTTGCTGGCAGCTTAGTATTTGGTTGGAGGAAGAGTTATAATGGCATAGATGTTGCAGCAATTATATCCTAAGGCTCTTTCCAAGGTGGCAGAGAAGGCTTACCAAGGAATTACACACAATGCTAATGAAGGAACAGCACTGCTGTCTGTGTGGCAAACTGCTCCCCTACTTGATACCACACAGGTATTAGCAGTTCTAGGAGGTTGATACAGAATAAAATATATTCTACAGTAAGTGTTAAACTTGTATAAATCTCAAATCACATACAGGTAAAAGAGTGAAATTCTTCTTTAATTCAACAGTTGAAAAAGTGACTTCAGCAAGTAAATAGAGAAACTGTGAATTTAGATGTAACAGTAGACTATTGCTATAAAACATTTGTATTATTGAAAAATGTGAAACTGGAAATTAACCAAGTACAGAGAATTTATATCCTAAAACTACAGTATGAGTAAGAGGGATACTTGCTGTTTTCTCTTTTTCCTCATTGCTTTTCTTCTTTTTTGCTTGCACCTAAAGAAAATGAAACCAAATGTAGGATCCATAAAAAGTTGATTCTCAAGAAAATTAATTCAAAATTACTTGTAAGTGATAGAAGCTAAACAATTCTTAAAAGTTTATTTTAAAAGGAAAAATACAAACAACTTCGAGTGCACTGCACTCTTCTATTCACCTGTACAGAGCAGAACAGTTTCAACAATATATTAAATCCAAGCTAGTTCATTCATTCACTCATGAATCAGTAAGTTACAAGCACTGCAACAACTGAAACTGAGGATTCACACTGACCTCCTCTGTCTGATCCGATTCAGATACAGATTCTGACGATAAAGGTCCATCACCACGATCTGCTTTCTTCCTTTTCCTGTGGTGATTTTTACCTTCCTACACAAAATAATATATTTGTTAGTAAAATCAGACCTTTCATATTTTATAACACTTCTGCTTAAAATTTAAGATTAAAATATTACTTCTAAGTTGTGAAATACTTTAAAATATTACTGACATGAAACTAATTCCATCATCATCATCACCAAATTACCCTACCAAACTACATCATCAAATTACCCTACCCTACAAAATAAACTTTTAGTGAAAACAGTAATTTTCTGTATCTTCCTTTTTCTTGTTACCAAGATACAGTAACTTTCTAAAAGTGAGAGGAATAATAATAGTAGTCTCTTATTTTAAATAATAACACATAGAGGAGTAAGCGTTTGAAAATAAAATGTTTCACCACTTTTAAATAATGAGTAACTGAAGATGTCTCAATATATACATACAAACACTGTAGCTTCAAACTCCTGCTTTGTTCATGAAAGAAAAAGTTCCCTCTGTATTTGTGTTGAACCAGGACAAGCTGTCCCTGCCAGCTGTACTTCCAACACATCATATTTAATTCCAGTGCATTTAAAGGATAGTTTTTTAAAAATTTTGATGCTGTGTGAGATTGTTCTGATGAGCTACTTTTCTGCTCCCCACACTTCCTTTGCTCTGGACAAGCTAACGTGTTCCTAAGACTGAAGGTACTTTCTCTCACTCCGTTTCTGAGACCAAACCCTTCCCAAAAGAACTCATGAAAAGTACACAGGATGCAGCCCATCTGACACTTGGGGGATCTGCAGGTAGGAGAAGAAAGACCTCTAGTCCCCAAGTGCCGTTTGCTTCCAAAAGATGTGTGCAAGTAGTGCTACAGTAAGGGACTATGGTAGATACTTGGTCTTCAAAGAGAAGCCAGTCAAAAGGATGAGATGGGAAATGGACACTGTAAAATAGAAGCAGGAGCAACGGGGGAAAAATGAGTACATTTGCCTTATGCAATGGAGAATTTGTACATCCATGTCAATACTATTGACCAGAGCAGCAGAGGCCGACATGGTAAGAAAGAAAGGTAACTGGAGAGAAAGACTAGGGTGGACTCTGAAAGCATTTTTAGTTTACCCACAGTGTACGAATAACTAAAATCGAAGTCAGTTAGACTGTTTACATTAAAGATAATGCATCAGTGTACAAAATGGAGTGGTGGTGGGAAGGAGAGAGGACTTTCATGCTTAGAGAAATGACATAATAAGGTCGCTTTTCTTAAGCTAATACATTTTTCTCTGCAATTCTTCAAAGTTGTCATAAGTATAGTATCTATAATTATGACTACATTTAGATAAAGAGATCCTCTGCTTATATTTCTTAATTTACAGCAACAAGCCAATAACCTACCAGGCATGCCACTGAAAATACCATCACACATATTTTTAGCTCAGTGTGACAGCTAAAGGTAAACCCTGAAGCACTAGAATGCAGCTGATCTGCTATAGCAGATTAGATAGTTTTAATTTACCTTTGCAACAAGAACAGATCCAGTGGTTTTCACTAACAATAATTACAAAAACAGAAGCTGAATCCAACTAAACGTCTCCTTTAAATTGGGTGCACTGAATACTTTCTGACTGTGTGGGTTTGGACAGAAAATTTCCATAGATGTAAAGTGAGGCATTCAATATTAAAAAAAGAAATCTCCATTATGTATGCAACATGCAGTTCTGATCTAAGGATTTCAACAATAAAAATACCTTCTCTTTTTCACAGTCTTCCTTTGACCTCTTCTTTTTTGTGCTATCCTAAACAGAATGGAAAACAAACCACAACAAAATCATTTCATGAAAAAGGAAGAAATCCCCAAAGCAGTCTGACCAATAGTCTTTTCATGTCTATCGAGGGTAATTCTTCAAGATTGTCCTTTCTACCTTGCAGTTGACAAGAATAATAAAAAAGCCTGTAATTTTGATGCAGCTGCTAATTTCCTGATCCAGCAGCATGAGAAGGTCTGTATGGAATCAGGTAACAGCATCTTTGCAGGACACTTACAGAGCCTCTGGGAAGGATACCAGCTATCACTACTGTAACCACATATAGCATGTAACAGTCGGGAGTCTTTTTTCTGTATCCATGTCCATCTCTGCTGATCAGATGGGGTTAAGCACATATTTCCCCAGAGTTTTCTGCAGTAAGGGTATCTCTGGATCTCTTTATGTAGCAAAAGTTTTTAACCTCCCATTAGCACAAATTCATAGGTGTCTGCAAACAGTCATTCACTACAATTTATATCCCACCAAATTCGGTATTTCAGTGAAAGCCTGTGATAAAGTCTACACAGAGAATCTTAAAAACTCACTGTATTATTAATATTTAAACAAGAAGTACAGTAACTATGCACTATAAGACAGAAAAATGTTAACATAACAGAACAAATTGCCTCATGTATCTTCTTCACTTTTTGTTCATTCAGTAAGCCCACATATCTACATTGCTATATTTCAGAAAAGGAAAAAGACAACTTCAATTTAATATATTTGGGAAAGGCTCAGTTCTCCAACAGGAAACTACTGAGATATTTAGAAAGGTAATGTTCTGGCCACTGGTATCCTGCAATACCTGCATTTTCAGAGATGGTGCTCAATTGAATTGCATATTCAAAAGAACATTTTAAGTGTTAATGTAGTACCAAAACTAAACATTTGAGCAGCACAAAAGCTGCATATGTCTGAATTCAGGAAAATGTCTAAAAATTGCTGGAATGAAGCATGTTCATTTTCTAAAGATGAAATTACTTCCACCAGGCATGTGGCCAGTGGAGGCAGATTCTACACTGCATGTGGAAGATACAAGTGCAGCTCAGGCTTTAAATGTGGAAGATGAAAATCCATATTAATATGTTAAAGTCAGAAATCTTTGTAGTTTTATAACACCAACCAAGAAAACTTGCCAAGAGCAACACATCTGCATATTTACCTTGCTGTCTGACTCAGATTCTGAAGTTGTGCTTGCTGAAGATTTCCGTGAGGAGCGATACTTCTTTTTCCTTCTTTTCTTCCCTTGCTTTTTATCCTATCCACAAATATTGTAGAAAGAGAAGGAAAAACATAAACTTGAATTTATTCTCACTAGAATTAAAGATTTACATCAAATGTAAAGAAAAGGAAACATCAAATTCCTACATGTTATAATGTTCTCCTGAGGAATAAAGAACGCTACAATTGATTCTTTTAGTAGAGGACCTTCGTAACTCTTCTGCATTGAAAAAATGCAAACTGGTGAAAAGTCCAGGTTCTCTAGATTCTGTTTATCATTTAGATGTGTGCTGTAGAATCTGATCATCTGTAACAAAGATTTTTGCTAGAAAGTAAAAATGGTATTTTTGCATTTTTATCATTAGATAGGGGATTCTATTAAAAAAGCAATTCCGTGTCAAAATGGATCCAGTTTACAAGCCAGGACACCAAAATCTGTAGTGTTCATACAGAAACTACTGACTAGATACACATGTCTAAAATTCACAACTTTATTACATGTACCAAATGCATGAAAACTAAATGGTTTTATCCAAACCAGGCCCTCAAAATATTCTAAAACATATTACCAAAATCTGTGTTAAATAAACCTCATTAACAAAACATGATAGATTCCAGTAAGTTAGCTCTTACCTCATCTTCTGAATCAGATGAACTGCTGGAAGAATCAGAGCTTGATGAAGAAGAGGAAGATGAAGACAACTTGACCAAACACAACAAAAAGTGAAGCTTGTGAGATGCAGCATTTCGTCTGGCAAATACTCAAAAGCCTATCCAAGCACTCCCTCTAAAATGTCTTCATTTTCAAAGCATAACCAATACAATTTTACTTCTGAGAAGACGGTCTTACATAGATTTTTCTTAAATAAACTTCTAAACCACTTCTAACATTTTTCATTTAATAATATCTATTTAATGCTCTTTTCATCCCTTTAATTTGCCTTGTACTGAATGTATGCAAACTCTTTCTAAATAAAAGTAAGTTAATTTAACATCTAAAATCAAAATTACAGCTATACTTTCTCTTTCCAAGATAACTTAAATGACAAATAGGAACAACCCCAAAGCAAAATAGCTCAGAAAACTGAAAATTTTGCTCACCCTATTAGATTTCTTCTTTTCCTTTTTCTTTTTCTTAAAAATAGAATAAAACAAGCGTTACTTTAGCATCATTTTCTTTTGGCATGCATTTAGGTTTATAAACTTTGATGCTGGCTTTTAAAATGTATTTACGAAATTCTGTGTTGGCAGCATTGACGATAAATCCAGTTCCAAACATAAAATGTATACAACTGAGAACAACTTACCTCTTTCTTTTTGGAGGAACTCTCACTCCCACCCAGTAACTTCTCCCTGTGTTTTTCCAGTTCTTTCCTCCAATTCTGAAAACAAAATCAAACAGAAACAGTGACAGGAAAGCCATTTCTGAACAGCTTTTTTTTAAGCTCCCCTCTACCTGACATTATAATTTTAACAAAACCCACAGAAAATAAACAATTTATAATGTTAACCAAAGCTGTAATACACTTGATTTTACAGAAGATTAATATTCATCAAAATACAGTGTTAGTGCACACTTAGTGTTCAAGTTATTTGGCTTTAAGAGATTGCCATTTATCTTGAAGGTCATCAATTACGGTATTTTTGCTTTTGCATCACAGTGTTCTTGCTAGAGCACTTTAGAAAACCGGGGTACCCTACCAGAAAAACTGATTTTGTCTTAGTTCTAAAAATCACCTGGAACTAAACTTCAAGACAACTTCTCCCGGCCCTTCTTCAATGTATGGGTGTCTCTAGTGTCTGTTCTGGACGTTGTTGGTGTCAGCAATAATTGTATCAAATTACTATACACATCTTCTTAGAAATGCTCTTATTTTGTTAGGCCAAGCACACCAAACGAATGAATAAAAGTCTCTTCTCATTCCTCCTTTTCAATTCCCCACCTGGTCTCTAGGTTTACCTAAACTGTCCCCTTCAAGAGCTCTGAAACGTCCATCTGCCCCCATCCAACTGAAAGGCTGCTATGTTCAATCTGCACTGTCAGACACATCATGTGCTCCTTTCTTTATTATTCTGATCCTCACAATGAAGCTGTATTGGTACTGTACTGGCAAAACAACCATGATCCACCTATTGTGCTGAGGAGACAGAAATATCAGGAATCAAGTAACCTGTGCAGTGCAGGATGATGATACACATATCCCCACGTCAGCACACTCTGAATTAGCTGAACAGTGCTGCTGAGGGATATAGCACATTAGCCAGGATGCAGTGCTGTGTGTAATGTGCTTCCACGGACCAAGGCAGCATCTGTGGGTTGTGTACTTTGATATACCAGGTACCCAGAGCTACCTGAGGGGTCTCTCACAGCAGCCTGTGCTTCATTATTTTAATGACTGTGCTAGTGTTATGTTTTAAACAGAAACGTCCAACAACTGTCAGTAAAACAGGGGAGACAGCACCTCATTCAGAGACTTGTGATCTTTTCAGGCATTCAGAGATTTGTTCCTAGGAGTTTTAGGAATAACTCATGGCCATTTCATGATTCCCTGCATCCCTTCCTACCCTGCTACCATACTGAAAGGTTGTTAGCTTCTATGCATGCCAATTTCACTTATCTCACATTAAGCAAAGATAAAATCATGAAAGGAATATGATAGAATACTAAACCAAACTCATCAAGCTAAAACTCAGAGCACAGAACAACTGATCCTCTCAGAACAGCACCCCATGGCCCTCCAAATCCTGGTACAACTTCTTGGGCAAAAAAGGTACAGCAAGAGTACTATGGGTACTATGCCCTTCCAGTAACGGAGGAGGAGCATAATCTACTTCAACCAGAAACTTAAACACAATGATGAAGATTACTGCCTGAAGCTTATCTCAAAATACCAGGACCCAAGAAGGTACAGAAACAGTTAAATACATTCTATACTGGTTTCTCCCTTGTATACAACAGGAGTTACACGTGAAACTTTCCAATACTGTGCTGACCTTCAGTAGGTACAGAACACAAACATCAGAACAGCTGCATTTATATCAGGAAACCAGCATGTGTTGTAATCAGCTTAGGACAAGACAAAAACAAATGCTTCACAGTTCTATCTGACTGAAAGCCATTCTTTGATCCTTCTTCCATAATAACATTACATGTATATTCCTTGCCAAAGACATCTGTTTCCAGTAATGCACTTTTTTTCACTGTATTTGGATTCTGTGACCTTAAACAAGTGAATATTAGCACAACAGACTTTGGTTTATCATACCTGAAAATGCACTATTTAATTTATTGATATAAACACATGCATTTGTATAAATATATTTACATTTATGACAAGGTAAAGTTTTATTCACCAGCAATTTAAAAAACGTTTTATATAGTTTTTTCTCTGAACTGAAAGTAGCTCTTCACTGGCTAAGTTGTAAACTCAACTTCCAATATAAATGAAACAAAATAGTTACTCATTAAAAGCTCCAGTAAAGTGAAATATTATGGCTACTTGATACTGTAAATGATAACAGAAGTAGCATGTTAGATAAAAAGAATCATGTATTAACAACTAATAACATTACCAACCTCATTCATCTTTTCTTCAAACTCAGCCAAAGCCCTGGATCCTTTCTTTTTCTTTTCTAGTTGCTCCTTCACTTCTTCCCTGTTTGAAAAGGATGATTGATCACAATTTTTACAATTAAAGATACCTTATTCAATGTCTAACTTTTTTGTAGAGTTTTTTTGAAGTTTAGCCTTGGTTGAACTTCCAAGAGAAGAAGAACGAAAGCATCTTAGATGTTACACATATGGTAACCTAACCCTAATAACTTAAGTACGGTAGTTAAATCCCTCCAGAAGATCTAAAGCTAACTTTGCAATTAGGTAAATTTTTCTCTAATGTCTCATGAGGGCAGACAAAGGGATTGAGCATAAAGTAAGTTGTTGATAATATCTCAAAGTGATGGCTTTGTTGGGTAGGGTAAGCTGGATTCTAAGAATATACCAGCAAAATTGTTCTTTTAGAGATTAATTTGTTTACAAATTAAATATATCTACAAGGTTTAGGTATTACAAATTGTGAAAAAGCTAAAATGACATTTTCCTCTTCTGAGAAATTGCCGCCAAAAAAATACAGACAAATGAGAAATATACATTTCAAAATTAAATTCTATTGTTTTTAAAAGAGGAGATTGAATACATGTTTAGAAAACAATACCTTGGCCAGAGATAAGAAATCTTTCAAAATCTATTACTGGATATTCTGGGGAGGAGGTAGGCACCAGTGACATTTTAGTAAGAGGGAACAAATCTTTTACTTAAAAGGTCAAAAGCTGGACAGGCACTGCCACTTACCACGTTGGTCTTGGCCTGTTCAAGTAGTCTTGTATGGTTGGTCCTGAATTTGGGGCAGGACCTCGTGCTCTGGCCATAGCTATGGGATTCATATAAGCCTTGAATATGAAACAACAAAAAGAAATACAAAATTCATCAGTTGCACTATGATACCGTATCATGATACCAACAAAATATCATGTTTGTTCTTCACAGAAACTTTTTATAACTCCCTGAAAAAGAATTCTGACTTGTTTCTAAGAATATAAAATATTTAGCTAAACTGAGTTGATTCAGTCTGGTAGAAAGACTCAGGTAAGTGCTTTCAGTTGGAGTTATACTGTGGCAGAAAGAAGTGATCCACAAAAAGACCATGTTCCTTACAATAATTTCCTTCCTTAAGCAATGATTTTGTAAACTAAGAACAGTATCACGATTTCTGAAATATTCTTCCTTGGGATACAGAAAATGTAATTAAATTTCAGTTCTCACTCTCTGGGACAACTGATCCTATGCCTTCAAAGTTCTGTTCAAAATTGCTGACAGGAGTCACTAAATTCTGCATGAAATTTCTTGCACCAAAACAAGCAAGCAGTGGTACTTTGCTACGATAATGCATGTATCAAAATTCTGTGACTTAGGGCTATTTTAAGGAGGAAAAAACCCACAAAACCCGAACATACATAACCCCGATGTTATGAGGTGTTCCATCTTTCAGGCCCATGCACCCTCTTTGTGCTACAAAAGACTAAATTAAAATTTAGAATTCATAACCCACCTCAGCAGTTAATGGAAAAACTCTTCTGTAATTTTTTTATGTCACCAATATTTTGTTCATGTGAAAAGGAGGTACATATACCCCCTTATCCCATTGGCTTTTATCACTATGTCATCCCAACACTTTATTTCTGCAGAACATAACACACACTGTTCTTACTGTTCAGTTTGGAGCTGAGGAAAAAGATCAAATAGCCAAAAAAATTACTTGCTTTGGTTGCCCAATCTGAGACAATTTTTTAAAGAGTACAACATTTTGTAGATTCAAAGCAAAGATCTGACCATCTGTGTAGCTCTCACATGTCCAACACTGCTTTTCATCAGGCGTTCAGAAACCACCATGCACAGTAAGTGAGCATTTGTGAAAGCTGTCAGAAGCAGCAGCTGCTGCCTCCCCTCGCGTTGCTCCCATTGCAGAAGCAGTGACCACAGCAATGCTGAGCTTCTGGACTGGTGGCTGGTAGCCTTCAGCTCTCGGGGATGCATTTGGTGCTGGAAGAGGCACTCCAGGCTCTGCCTGGGATTGGGCATCTGGCTGGAAGGAAGCACTGCCCACTGAGTTTGGCTCAGATCCATTAGCTAGACCACTCTGAAGCAATCCAAGCACTCCTTCAAGTGGAGCATTTTTTGACTCAAGTTGACTTCGCAACTCTAAGGGTGACATTTGCTGCCATTTCTTGGGGCTTTGCTTTGTTGCTTTAACTCACACAAAAAGGCTAATTAACATCGGCAAATAAACACAGAGGTGTGCCAACTGAAACAAGTAGCAGATGGATGTATGCACTCATGTAGTTACAACACTTAGAAAGGCATTCACATGACAAATCTAAAAATGAATAATACTTCAGTAATTGAGTTCAGCTTTGACTGGAAAAGGAGCTCCTTTAGGAATGCAGGACAGCGCTATTTGAACACTGTTTTCGCTAAACAAAGGTAATTTCAGTGTATTAGATCCACTAGAAACTTGGTTTGCTTCAGTGAGCACATCGACTTTTGGTTACCATTCAAAAATTTGTATCTGAAAGCTCATCTTATACAATTATTTTCAAAAAAATGAGGTCTCTTGCTGCTCTTAAATAAAAATCAGCTACTTTCCTACTTGAGCTAACAAGTAAGGAACACCTCACTACTTCCAACAGAACTCTCTACCTGCAGAAGAGGCTACAGCTATCAAATGTTGATCTTCCACTTGCTCAAACTGCCCCTGGCTAGGAAGCTTCGTCCCTTCAGTGGCTTTCTTTAACTTTACCACAGCAAGTACTTTATGTACTGTGTACTGCTCTGTATTCCAAGATTAGGAAATTTATGTCTTAAAACACGTTCTTATAATTTCAACCAGGTTTATTTATGAAGAATTACTTCACCAATAAACATTTCTGAAAAGTATTTACAGTACTTTGCCAAACTGCATGTCCCTAGCCAGAAGGAGCATGGAAATGCACCCTCAATAAAGAAAGTGATTGTCTGCACATTCATTTTCTTCTTTCAGCAGTTTGCTCAAGCAGATATTAACCAAGGTATTTGCTGCATAGCTTCATTTGCTGCTCATGAGAAGTGTAAGGCACCTTCTGTCATGCAGGGTTCTCTGGGCAAGCAATACTACTGTGGCCTTGCAGGTACCCTGTAGATGTGAAAAAAGCATGTTTATTTTTTCCACCTCCAAAGAGATCTGAAAAAGGACGGTGTATTTAAGAAGGGACACATGGCAAAGAATAACAGTAGAAATCTCTATGATCACACATGAGGAACAAAGGCTCTGATATTATAACTTGTCTGTACTAGAAGCCATGATGGCATAATGAACCTTATATAGGAACATAAAGATTTGAGGGCATTGGTAGGTATATCCCAGCTGTCCTATTAAAAGAAAATTAAGAGTAAATAAATACACACCTGAAACCCCTACAGTACATTTCAACCATAGATCCAGTCTTGGAGCCTAATACACTGTCAACTCTTTCTTAGTAGACTCCATTTTTTTGATAGGTAAACAAAGCAATCAAAGGGACTTTGCCATCTATCTGTACAACATCTGAGTCCTTCATGTCTATTATGATACTATTCCACCAAGGTATGCAAAGATGTGAATGGATCTGAGTACGAACTCATAGCATATACAAGAAGAGAAAGGGAAAAAAATAAAAAAAGTACTATGTGTTTCAGTTACGTATGAACTCAGGCTCTGCAGTCGGTGTGTAGAAGCGCATTTTTTGCCTGCTGAGTGCTGGCTCCTGAGGCAGCAGAGTGCTGCGTAAAGCTCAATTTCAGATCTCTCAGGTACAGCTGAACGCCAAGTTTAAGGAAATGTGGCTTAGCGAGGATCAGAGCTACTTCAGCGAGGGCTGCAACTCCCATTGGGAACATTTTGTTTTTGTACAGACCAAGCCAGCATCTTAATCGTGTTCCCTCGACAGATCACAAAGCAGGCGTCAGCCACGATGCGGCCGGATTTGACAAGGCAATCAGAGGTTCTGCCAGGGAGCCTCCAGCACGTGCTGAGGGAAGGACAACCCACCCACTCCGGCAGATCCCGCGGCACCCCCGGGCCGGGCGGGGCGAGGCGCAGGGCACGGCCCGCCTTTGCCGCCCGCCGGCGGGGCCCCGAGCGCGGCCGGACCCCAGTCCCGGCGCCGCGTACCC
>VZTF01002412.1:69744-212891 GCA_013397755.1 Cnemophilus loriae
CGCGCGCCTCCGCGCCGGGCCGGCCCCTCTGCCAGCGCCCGCCCCGCTCCGCCCAGAGCCGCCCCGGCGGGGCCGAGGGGCCGCGGCTGCACAGCGGGGACCGGGCGGCAGGAAGGGGAGGGCAGGGGAGTTTTACTGCAGGGCATCGGGTGGGGCGGTGGCAGCGGCGGGGAGACACAGACACGGAATCACAGAATGGGACGGGTTGGAAGGGGCCGCCGTGGGTGGTCTGGTCCAACCTCCCTCATTAAGCAGGGTCGTCTTAGAGCACACGACAGAGGATTGTGTCCAGACGGTTCTTGAATATCTCCGGTGAAGGAGACTCCACACCCTCTCTGGACAATCTGTTCCAGTACGTGGTCATCTGCACAGTAAAGAAGCTCTTCCCCATATTCAGGAAGAACTTCCTGTGCATCAGTTTCTGCGCGTTGCCTCGTGTCCTACTGCTTGGCACCACTGAGAAGAGCCTGGATTCATCCTCTTGGCACCCCCGTTTTAGATACTTATACACATTAATGAGGTCCCCTCTCAGTCTCTTCTTGAGGCTGAACCGGTCCAGCTCCCTCAGCCTTTTCTCCTAAGAGAGATGCTCTTGTCCCCTCACCATCTTTGTAGCCCTTCCTTGGACCCGCTCTAGGAGCTCCGTGTCTCACTTCTACTGAGGAGCCGCCGGCGGGACGAGCGCCGGGACAGCCTTTGTGAGGGGGAGCAGGGGGTGGTCTGAGAGAAGAAATCCTGGTGAAATGTAAATGTAAATGTGCATTTGTATCCTGGGGCGCTCGTCTGGAATCTGCCTCCCAGGAGAGGGCAGGATTTCGTGGTGAGAGGTTTGTCTCCTCTTGATCCATCTAGTGGTCAGTTACAGAGCGAACCGCAGTGTTCGCTTTTCCTTTCGCCTTCGGCACATGCATAGACTACGGTATTATGAAATAGCAGCCTGTCCTGACATAGAATTCAATGAAATTGGGCCCTATTTCGGCGGGAGGGGGGAGATAATAAAAAGACAGAAAAAAAGTGTGTGCTCATCCCTCGTTAGCCATCTGCACTGCAGAATAAAGCACTGTAATATCGGCAGGGTTAATATTACATTAGGTTAATGGAAGTGCTAAGACAAGCCCGGTAGTTATTGGGATGTACTAACTCAGAATTTAAAATGTCCTTTTCTCAAAGCATCACCATTAAAAATCACTGCATATTAGTCACAGCTTTGTAAAAATGGAGAAAAGTAATCACATGTTAATATGTTAATCATACCAAGCACAAATGAGTTTTGTTACTGAAATAGCTTTGCTGTCTTCATACTTGGGAAGAGCTGGAAAAATTGGTGAGCCCACGGGGATTTGTGATACCAAATTGCTTAGCAAAACCAAGAGCAGCCTGTGAGGAACTAGAAGGAAACTAAGAAAATGACTATACTAGATTTGCAAGTAAAATTTGTTCAGTTGCAAATTAAATTTAGTGTTCAAAATCGCAAGATAGTTCATAAGGGAACATTCATTCCTCAGAAAACAGCTGGTATGTTCTAAAACAAGGAGGGCTACTTTGGAAACACACCAAGCAGAAGTTCTCCCTGAGCTGCCTGCAATGCTGGAGAAGTACACTGAAAACTAAAGAATTAATTTGCTTTAAAATACATACAAAATGAGATTAGGAGTATTACTATTATGATACTCCTTTGGTGAAGCATGGTGAAGTCCTTGCCCCAAATGCATGTCCAGATTTGGACCATTCTGGAGCAACCCCCAAGCAATCCAGTTTCAGGTGGCTCCCCCATGGCACTGCACACGTGTAGGCTGGCCCCCGTGCTGCTGCAGCTCTGGGAGGCTCAAGGGTGGCCCCAGGTTTGGAGCAGAGCTGTCTGTGTGTCCCTGTGCTGGCACAGCGGTCGGGCTGCAGGGCTCCGGGGGCTTCGGCTCAGCTGCAGCAGCAGAGCTAACGCCTAGGCTGCATCAAGTCTGCCAGGACAGAATAACTCTTCAGAAATGTTTTGACCAAAGCTGAGCTAAGAGAGTTTATTCATCCCATGCTTTGTGCTGTGAGGCTTTGAGCCTGGTGCCTGGAAATAGGAAGACTTGCCATGGCAGGAAGGCAGGGGTGCAGGGTCCCTCCCCATAAAGGCACTGGGGAGGAGGGAGTCCTCTTCTAGGGACTCCACAGTATTTTAATTAGACCCCAATTAGCTTTTCTTCCTCGGGCTGTGAAAGTCCAGCCAGACAAATCAGATTTCTAAAAATGGATGAAAACACTTAGGGAAAGGATTTCTGTGTGCTAGGAGACTAAAAGATGACCTTGTTTATCAAAGGGATGGGAGGTGGAGGAGCAACACAACCAATGAGTTCAAAATGAGAACTCATACGCATACTGTAAAAATCTTACTTTCTGTTTTTCAGTAAATGGCAGGCAAATGATAGACAATGCATTTAAAATTATTTTTAAATGAACATTTGTTTCTATGGAGCTAACAGATGTGACACCTAGTGTCACTAGATAATTCTGAGGCAAAGAGTAAAAGAACTTTTATGTGGGTAATGGGAAGAGTAACATTTGTGCTTTTTCCTACAACATCCTTAGTATTTTGCTTACTGGATTTTTTTTTTTTTACTGTAATTTTCTTTTCCATAATTGGGTCTTATGAACTCACCTTCTCACTGACAAGGGCTAGGAAGAAAATTCCCATGTGAAGAATTTGTTCCATAATTGTCAACAGACTGTTGGATTTTCTTCTGTGGTGTCTTGCTCTGAGCACTGTCAGAGATAAAGCACTGGACAGTATCCAGATCCCTATGGTAGCTTTTATGTAATGTTACGTATTTCCATTATTTTTCCCTTTTTTGCAATTAGCTGTGGCTAATATGGGTATTTGTGACTCTGGCCTCACTGCAGTTCACTTTGTGTCTGTCCCTGGCTGGGCTGCTGCTCATAATCTTATAATGTGCTTAAAGACTAATTTGGAACGTCACATAATGTAAAGGTAGCTTTTTATTTAAGTCTGTGTCGCACCTGCAGTGTATGTAACTATGCTTGTAAAAGACTTTCATGGTTTCTTCAGGTTTCTAAGGGCAGCACAAAGTTTTGATTCTAAGTGAAAAATCCTTTGAGGCTTTAGGGTCTGGTTAGCTTTGCAGTCATTTCTATCCCTCTGTCAGCTTTCATCCAGAAGCTGACATCTCTTTGAATGCTTGAGCTGATAGTTTTTAGATTCCTGGATCTGGTGGCGCGTTGGAGGCCACATTAGTAGAATCTACTTGTATCCTGCTCTAAAGAGAACTTAATGAACTTTACAATCAGATGAAGCTGTATTTGAGGTGTTTTGATGAGGATTTTTTGTTGAAGCAAAACCAGAAAAAATGCAGCTCGTTTTAGAGTCTGATGTGTCATTTTGTGTTTGACTCAAAACATACACTTTTATGATTTCTATATACCCAGAAATGTTACTAGTCATATTTATAGCTGTGTTGATTTGGCACAGCCTGGTTTTTGGTAGTGGGGGAGAGCCACAGAAGTGGCTTCTGTGAGAAGCTGCTAGAAGCTTCCACCATGTCTGACAGAGCCTATCGCTGATGGCTCTGAAGACAGACATGCTGCTGGCCCAATTAGAGAGGCTGGCAACGCCTCTGTGATGATGTATTTAAGAAGAAAATCAAAACAGGGCTGGGCAGTTTGTTCCTGGGACGGTGAGGCGCTGCCACCAGGCCCATGCCGGCGCAGCCTGTGGCGAGGCTTGCCCGCCTGGCCACCCCTAGCCAACCGTGCTGTGGGCGGAAGGGCAGGGGTGGCAGCAGCGGCTTCTCCTTCCTGGCGCCCCGTATAAAGAAAGGCATTAAATAGCGCCAGCGCCACGGCGGCCACCACTGCCTGCACGGTGGTGGTGGGGTCACCTGGCCAGCAGCGGAAACGTGGTGAGCAACTCCCCGGCATGGAATGTAGATGGGATCGACCTCTCGGCGCTACAGGAATCTTTGAATTGGTGGAACGTGTTGGCGATAGTACTTACGAGCAGCAGTTTTTCTTCTAGTCAGAGAAGAGGAGGAAGTGAGGACATGTGAGAGAAAACAACATGGCAGCACAAAGGTCAGTGGAAAAAGAAGGGGAGGAGGTGCTCCAAGAGCCAGAGCTGAGATTCCTCTTCAGGCCATGGTGCAGACCATGGTGAAACAGCTGTACCCCTGCAGCCCATGAGGTCCACAGGGGATGCAGAAATCCACTCGCAGCCCATGAGAAAAGTACTCACACTGGAGCAGGTGGATGCCTGGAGGAGGCTGTGATCCAGTGGGAGACCTGAATGGAGAGAGGGCCCCTGCTTCCAAACTAGAGCAGCCTATCCTTGAAGGACTGCACCCTGTGGAAGAGTGACCCACACTGCAGCAGTTTTGGAAAGTCCGTTTGTCTATGGGAGGGACTCACGTTGCAACAGTTTTGGCGGGACTGCCGCTGGTGAGATTGGAGCCATGCTGGAGAAGTTCACGGAGAACTGTCTCCTGTGGGAGGGACCCCACGGCATAGCAGAGGAAAGACTCCTCTCCCTGAGCAAACAGAAAAAGATCTCGGATGAAGAACTGACCAAAACCCCCAGGCCCTGTCTCCCTGTGCTGTTGGTGGGAAAGAGGGAGGGTTTGGGGGCAAAAAAGGTGTTGTAAAGGATTTTTTTACTTCTCATTATCCTCTTCTGACTCTGTTAATAATAAATTTACCTTATACCTTTAAATTTGCATCTGTTTTGTCCTTAGAGTGTCTTCCCCCAGTCCTTATCTCCACCCACAAGCCCTTCGTTAATTTTTTTCCCTCTCCTCTGCCCAACTGTAGCAGGAGCGGGTAAGCGAATGGCTTTCGTGAGTGCCTGGCATTTGGCCAGTGTCAAACCACAACAATTGCCAATCAAGAAAAACAGCCAATCCATAAGGTGTGCTCAGCTCCTTAAAAGATGAAAACAGCAGAATCTTTAGGAATACAAAAATACCATGCACGTTTAGCACAACAGTTGGATCAAGTAATGTTTGGGAAAAATAGCACATTTCATGGACGACTGAGAGCCATTATAGCTGAATTAAAGCACAGTTTCCCTAGATCAAAACAAAGATTTCAGTAAAAACAGACCAGTGCTGAATCATACAGCATCCCCAGCAATTGCAGCAATGTTTTGCCTTTGAAAGAGTCTCAGATTATAATTTTTTGTAATGGAATTCATTGTAGGTAAGCAAAATACCTAGGAATGAGTAATTGGGATAAATGAGGGTAGATTTTTATAAAACTGGCATATAGTAAGGTGCAGGAAAGGGTGTGCATGTGCTTCTGTTTCTGTGTCTGGTTGTGTGTATTTGCTGACTTTCTAGAATACACAGGGTGTTGAGAAAAACACTTGGAAACATAAAAACTAGAAACCAATGTTGCTAATTTTCTGTATTTAATATACAATACTTACTGCATTTGTATTCATTTTACATTTTTAGATAAAAGGAAAATATAGCTAGAAGGGTGAAGCGGTTTTAAATACAAAACTAATTTTTTGCCTTTTTACTTTTCAATAATTTGGGAACTAAAGAGAACTAGACACTGTGAGAATTTTTAATCATATTGATTTTCATACTGAACCCTCAGCACCCAACAATAAATACACAACTTTGCTTTTCTTGCACTGCCAGCAGCAAAACGTTCAGTTCCAAAGGACTGTAATTCTGATATAATACATTATTGATAACTTTCTGTGTGCCTTAATTTAATTCTGCTGTATCGACACATTAGTTTTGCAGTCAACCATCTTTACAAACTTGTAAAAGCTAAAGAATATGTTAATACGGTAAGGTGCATGCTCCAATGAACTTCAATGAAGTCAACGTAAAGTAGCCCCAGCTGAGGGTGTTCTTAAAGCAGAGAGCCCCATAGGGTGAAATTTGGGACACAGAGCAGGCATGCAGTTAGATCAAAGGGCTTTGTTTGAAAGCTTGCAAAAGGAGCTCTAGAGTTTCCAAAGTGTCTGTGTTACTTCCCAGCCATTCTGTACAGCAGAAACATACTTTTCCCCAATGTGTATATGGTAATCAGCAGCTGTGCAAGAAGAGGAGAGAGTCTGCAAGATTTCCTGTACAGCAATGGTGCAAGACTTCTATATACCACAGTTCACGTGCTGTAGCCCCTTGATGTCATATTGATGACTAAAAGGTAAACCAGTATATTTGAGTAACAATTAAAAAAATCGCTGTTACATTTTTCTGTACCTCTGCAGGTGATACTGTATTTCACACCTAGGTGATTTTAATGCTGAATGCAAAGAATGTAAAGAACACTGGCTAGTAACTATTAAGCACACAGAATAAAAAACAAAATGATGCACCTTTAAAAGAAACAGTAACACACGCACCTTTTCATGTTTGTACCCTGATTAAAAGAACATCATGAATTTCAAGTATGAAATGATACAGTGAAATCATGTCCTGTGAATAGCTATCAATGGTAGTCTAGGTAGTACAGTTTGCACTGTAGGTAACTTTCCATCTTGCAAAACAGAATCCTACTGCATATGTAGGTAAAGTGACTTGAAATGCTAAAACCTGACATGCCAACTGTTGCACTGGTATAGACTGATACAATGCTGTAGAAGTCAACAGGACTATGCTGATTTTCACCAGCTGAGTATATGCCCTAAGGTGAATGAAGAAATGTATTCCAAACGGCTTTGCATGCTTTCCTTGAATTATCAAACCCTAGACAACTCCAGAGCAAATATTTTATGACAAAAAAGGTGAAAAAAGAGAGAGGAAAAAAAAGCCAAACAGCATTAGAGGCTGTTTTAATTTTCTGACTTTTTTTTTTTTTTTTGTAAAATTATACTGAGAAATGAAGGTACTGAGAGAGATTATGATTTGCTAATGGATGTTGGTGTAATATCAATTAATAAAGTTACTCTGGATGTGTCTCAGAAGCTGTCATCACTGTTCATAGTATTCTGTAAACCTGAAACCACAAGTTTTAATAATGCCTTTTGAGAACGTAACATCTTGCAGATTCTGAAACCAGTATCTCGTGAGAGTTACAAACAGGCTTAACTTTGTAAGACTTCTGTTAACTTCAGTGGGATTTGTCACATGTAAGGTAGGCACACATGGAGCAGTAAGAACTGAATCTTATTTCTGATACATTCCTGTACCAGCATCCTGCTTTTCTCCACATATCCCAATGCCACTAAGAAGTGCAATTCTGACCTTTTGTATAAAAAAAGCAATGAATAGAAATTTTTAGAGAAATAATGTAACTAGAGTTAAGATTTTTATCACACATTAAAATTTATATAGTATTCTTGCTGATTTACTAAGCTTAAGTATCTTTATATAGACCTGAGCTGCCTGACACTGAAATTTGCAGGCTTACAAGGCCAATTTCTTGGTTTCATTTAACTGTAGTCAGTGGAATTACAACAAGAGTAAATCATGCTGAATGATTTTAAATATCTGAAAATTTAAATCTGAATTTTAAATCTGAATCTCCAATCCTTTTTCACGCAATTGTCCATGCACAAAAAAAACCCCCAAACGAACCACCACCTAAATTTGCTGCCTTTATGCTTTTGTTTAGGCAGCAATCTTACTTCAAGCCCAGATGGGCACCTTTATCACTGCAGGAAACTTTTTTCAGTTACAAGATGCTGCACAAACTTGGCCCCTGGCTTAGGCATCTGGAATCAACAGATACCTGCTGGGCCTTGTACAAACAAACTAAAGCCAAAGGCAGCCTATTTAATATTTTCTAATTTTAGTTTTTCAGACAACACTCCCCCACTATGTGTAAAATTAGCTCTACAATAGCATTTCAAAGTAATCTGGTTATTCCTTTACATATTAAAACAAACAAAAATGCTCTAAAGCATAAAAAATACTAAATCTGAACACAAATACTACTCTAGTTGCAAAACTCAATGCACAGTATGAAGCTTATTTATGATTTTTTCAGACTGATCTATCTTCCTGCCTCTCTAAGAAACTAGCTTCACTTCAACAACCAAAAGGTATACTAAATGCAAATAAACAATAAAGTAGCAAGACTCAACACATATTTTTTGCAACTACCCTTTCACAGGACTAATGTGTTTTCATACAAAATAATATACTAAATCATAATAGCAATAATTTAGATTAATGTCAAATAACTTGAAGATAAATGTGTCCACATTTTCAATAAACACAGACCCCATTTACTGGTGTCTTGGTGCTGTTATTAACCATGCGTCCTCACAACTACAGTCGGTTACCAAAGGAAAGCCTTTTTCTGCAAATACTTTTTGTGAGCAACTACACTCACATGAGTAAGTCCTCTCTGCTCTGTGGGACTGCTCAGCTGAGGTACAGTATTCGTGTCTTTGCAGACTTAGGCCTTCAGACTGAAGAGTATCAAGCTAGTGAGGAAGTACAAATACACACTGTAACACAGAAAGTAGAAGACAGACATACAGACGAAAGCACCCTGTGATGCCTTTGGGAGTTATAATATAAACATCATTTCCAAAGTATACAGTTCCAACTTTTAACACAGCATTTTGAGGGTATAATTTTTCTGTAACTAGAGCATTCAAAGACATTATACTTTTAAAGCTGTTCAAAGTAATGCAGCAAAATATTACATTAACAATAAAATTCATGTGAGATTCAAGGGCAGGTATAGACCACTTAAATGAATTCGAATGAAATGGACCATAAATACATTAATCTGAATGCTTGTGAAGAATTTACAAGGAAATTAACGACTGCAAGGAACGAATGAATGTTCATCTGTGGGCTTGGTTTCAGTGCCAAAATTATACAGCTTTGTGCAGAAAGCAAATTCTTTTTGAAAAATAAATGGCACCTTTATATTTTCCCCATCTTAAGTATTTTAAAATGTGTTTCTTGCCCTAGCAGAAGGGACTGCATTGCCTGTGAATGCTGCCTGGCTAAGAGTCCTTGAGACTCTTTCAGTCCATGTTTCAATTGGAACTGGCTCGCACTCCTTACCAAAAAGCACCGTCATAATGTAAACTTCGTTTGCTCACATTGCTGTGACTCCAAATGGGTTGTAGGAAGGGCGTTCGATCTCCTGGCAAAGAGATTTTGAACACTGTGGAGAATGACAGTGAGGTTTTTAACCGTGCTTAATGGAAAGCAGATGTCATGGATGTTGAATTCTGTTTGTTGGAACTAAACAGAGACAACTTCACTCTCTTGACCAGTGACAGGACTCGAAGCTGAGTCGGGGGGGTTTAGGTTGGATATGAGAAAAATGTTCTTCACCCAGAGGGTGACTGGGCCCTGGAACAGGCTCCCCAGGGAAGAGGTCATAGCACCAAGCCTGGTTCAGAGAGAGTTCAAGAGGCATTTGGACAACACACTTAGGCATATGCTGTGATTCTTGGAGTTGGACTCAATGATCCTGATAGGTCCATTCCAACTCAGCATATTCTATGATTCCTTTAGTATTGACCACCACAGAGTGATCAAAATTTTCAGACAGTGCTGGCCTTCTCTCTTTTTGAGATGGCGAACTGTAGGATAATGATTTTCTTTTCAACTTACTACGCACAATAGAAAGGAGAATGGCAGTGGTGGTGGTGAACTAAATCAAAACAAAGCTGGAACATCACAGGGTTGCTAGACATCTAAAGAGAAAAAGCCTCTAATATCATGATGCTGCAGTCATTCTATCATGTTATGATAGGCAACTTCAGTTCAAAATGTGCATGGCAACCAGTACTTTCACACAAGCACATCCCCCCTGAGCTTACATAAACCACCTTCTACAGCCTCACATCCACAAACTTCTCGCCAGCATCCAACTTCTGATGTACATTTTGTTGTAGTTGCAACCCATGGTTACAGCCACCTTTCTTAAAAGGGACTCCAAGATAAAGTCCCTGCAAGAAATCATGGCAGGTTTTGGTCTTGCTAGAAAAACACTTATTTAACTAGCATGCTGCAGACTCAGACTATATTTTAAACCCAGTTTGGTGGATTATTTTTTATCACAGATGAAGGATGATTGGTTGAGATACACAGCACTGACCTGGAATACAACATTTTGTCTTTTCCTACAGAAAGTCCAGAATTCAGTATCATCCCTTTTGTGTAATGGGAGAGTTTTCTTAGGGGAGTTCTTATATCACTGCTGTTTAAAATGCAAAAAATAAAAGTCAACTGTCATAGAAACAGTAAACATACTTTCCCCTTTAGATCCAGGGAAGACTTTTCCTCAGGAGAGTATTCTAGCAGTTAAGGTTTGTTTGTGCCTAGTACTTGTGGCAGGGCTCTGTACTTTAAACTGCCATAGCCAAAAGGGAAGGAATGAGCTTGATTACCTACATGAACATAACCTATCTTGAAGGCTGGGGACTGTTTCATAGTTGCTCCACCCCATGCTGAGAGGAATCCTCTCTCTGGGAATAGTGATCTTGGGGAAGGCAAGGGGAAGCGGGGTAAGCAGGAGGCTGGCAGTGCTAGTCCTGTATCCATCAAAAGCTTCTGTATAACAGGAGCATCATTGTGTGCTCTTGTAAAAATGTGCATCACAGACAGTTGTTTAGGTATCTTCTGTACTTCGTAAATGATCTTCTGAATCCAAAGTTGTTTTGGCTGATCAACTGAACATCATGTTCCATCTAATCTATTCTAGCTCATTGCTTTGCTTAAACTAAAAAGTGTGAAAGTAGCACACACTTTGCCATATTGTACTGTACTATTTCCCTGTTCCTAATGAGAAGCAAGGAAAAACTAGAATACAAATCACAGTCTGGCAGACACTGGAAGCTGCAGAGTCACAAGACAGTAATTTAGCTCACAGCTACTTCAGTGGTAGTGGAAGTTACTATCAGCAGGGTCAGATACAAATGATAGGTAATTGTCGCTGTAGTGAGAGGAAGCGGGAAAGCTGGAAAACTGGTGAGGAATAGACTCCTCAGGGCTTCCTTCACAGTGTCACAGAAGGATGATCTGGGATAAGGAAAGGACTGCTTGAGTGGCTGAGTGATCTACCACTATATGTATTTAACAAGTGCCAGAGAACTACTGTGGAGAATTAGAGGTTTCCCATCCCTGGAACTGTGAAATTTGTCTCTGTGCCAAGTCTAGTTGCTCATACTTAATGGAAGGACCAAAATGAGCCATTCTGCGCCAACGCTTACCCTACCACCCATGCACATAGACTGAACACAACAAAATGCCATGCAGGCCTCCTATTCTGCATTTTTGGAGGTGGCATAACAATAGTTAACAGTAGCTCTCATGTTGGCAGAGCAGCTCAGAAAGCTCATTCCTACTCTACAACCTACAAAAAGTCTTTTATTTTCCCATGGTAGATGATTTTGCATTATTATTTACACTGGGTGTCGGACAGATTTGCCAAGTTCTCAGACTTGCTCCTCTGAGATGGTGAACCACCTGGACTGATTCAGCAAAACTTGCACGTGGATAACCTTATCAAAATCCAAGTGTGCAAAACCATGCCATTTTGGATGACAAAAAGATTTTCAATTTGCAGCAGGAGTCAACTTCTAATGCACAACATTGCACACTAACAGACACTGTCAGTGGCTCTCCTGCAGCAGAGCTGTACATTCTCCAATGTCTGCAGCTGAACTACAGGCACTGTCTCTGTGGACAGCTTAATCTGCTCTCAAGCTGTCTCATAAGACTTTTTCTTATATCTACCCAGAAAAAGCTCTAGCTTATGCAAAATTTAAAAAATAGAGCTGTTGCTATGTTGAAGAACTGCACTGGAACTCATGACTTGAGTTGGCGTAAGTATCTGGAACTCAAATCTCGTTCACGAATCTTGCTTTATCATCTTATGCTTATGAAAGTGAATGACAGGAGAAAACAAAACAACTGGAAAAAAGTCTTCTCCCTATGTTTATATGTAACTTTTCCATGTAGTCAAACTCACTTGCCAACTCTCCTACTCTCTGCTCATTTTTCCTCTTTCCATCACATCACAATTTTCCTCCTTCATCTAGCTACTCAAAATTGATCCTAACATTAAAGAACTGGGGTTTTAATTTTTTTAAAAAAAGCTGAGAATTAGCATAACATGATGTACGTGTGAAACATGGAATAAAATGAAGGGCTCCAGATTGTTGAACATTGATTTCAAACCCTTTAGGAGTAATTGTGAAAAGGAATCTGTCAGTCTGTGAAAATTCCTTTTCCATTCAGTGGCAGAGACTGTACTCTGTCTGGATTTAACATGAGCATGTCAATGGCAGCAAGTATCCATGCAAACACTGGAAAATGTGTTTTTTTCAGGAACATGGATGGGTTTAAGGTGCAGAAAGCTCATAGTGTGAATGCGAATTTGGCTTGCTCAAAAATGGATAGTGAGCTTGAGAGCTTTGCAACACATCCTTGTAGACACCAAAGTAAATCACAAGTTTAACATGATGTGTTTTCTCATCTCCTTTCAAACAGTACAGGCTGCTTTAGTGCAAAAAAGCATTTAAGTGGTAGTCCGAATAAATTCATACTTGGATGCTTTTCTTCCATAAAACCCTATCAACTGCAAAGTCAGTAAAAAAGTATCAGTTTCAATGCATATTTAACACACATTGTTTGCATCTACATTTTTCACATTAAAAATATGCTCCTTTTCACTCATCTTGACAATATTTTCCAAATAGTTCCTTAAAAATCTCCTTTTTAATCTTTACCAAGTGTCAGTTGTTTCAGTTGTTTGTGGGCACCTTTTTTTTTTATTTTTCCTTTTTCTTCTTTTTCAAAGAAGGCAGTATATTTTGTCTGATCCTTTCTGGAAACAAAACATCTGCTCTACCACAATCACCAACAATCAAAATACTATAGCAGAAGTTCTTTTTACTTTCTCTAGCCTTGCAAAAGTCTAATTAACATTGGGCTGGATAAAACCCATCAATATATCCCAACACAGATAAAATATGTAATGTGAAGGGAAAAAGACCATACGGTTAAGGAGTTTCGATTTATCTTTGCTGTTTTGCATAGCCTTTCAATGAAGGCTGGAAAACTGAATATTGCAGAAGCTTCCACAGGACTTTTAAGTCAAAGCAAATTTTCCACTAACTTTACTCACAGCAACCTTGGGTTTTTCTGCTCAGAAAGCAAAAGGCTCATCTAAGAACGGTGCTGGTTAATTTTAGTTTCTGATGAGTACATGAAGAACTGATGGTATCTACCTGGCCTGGAAGAATCACTTTTGAGAACAAGTTCCCACTTGATTCAGTTCAAGTTGGCACCATTTGGGTGCCTATCACTGAATTAAAAACATACACATAATTTTTCAGGGATACTTTTTAATGGGAAAATATATGAGTTTCAAAATTTTGAGTGTTACAGCTAAAGTAATGATTTTCAGCTGGTTTCTCCAAGAGTCAAATGAGCCATTTTTCATATTATTTGTGCACACTACTCTTAAGTGGTCTTTATGGTTCTTATGTTGTATATATATTGCATATCAGTATGCAATACTTCCTAAGCTTCAAACTAAAGGGAAGAAACAACACTTGGCGAAAGTATATTTGTCAGTTCAGATGTCCACATCTTTCTTCTTTTAATGGCCTAGTTAATTAAAATCAATGAGAAAGCTTCTTTCTGTTTTACATAAATTATTGAGATTTGATGGTTACAGAGTCTAGTCCAGAAACTAGAATTAAATTACAGCCATTATCTAATAATTTGCAAGACACAGATAGATAATAAAATAAACAGCTCACAAATAAAACCCCAATTTGAGTCATACAGCCTGTTAGACTGTTAAAATTGTAGTCATGTTTTTTGTACATCTGAACTGTACTTGCACAAAAAAAATGGATATGAAAATGAAACTTGGAAGCTTAAACATAAAATCTCATTTCATTTTCTAGAGATTGTTTCTGAATTTTTTCTTCATTGAAAGAAACCTGTATAGTCAAAGCTTAGTAATCAAAAGGAAGTAAAAGTGATAGCTTATTGATAGTCAGTTATTGAAGATTTCACCTCTCTGTGAAAGTAAAAATATATTTCTTAAATCTTCCCCTACTACTGCAGTTTGGAAAAATGCTGTTTCTAACGTACTAATTTCAAGAAAATAATTTACACATTAAAAAAAGTGTGAAATCCTGTTAACATCAAAAAAGATCTTGATATTTAAAAGCAGTTTTGAAGCAATAAAATAAATATGTTAGGTTCCTAAGCTTGCAATCAATTCAAGCTTCAAGCATAAAACAACAAAATCATTCAAATAGCCTAGTATCTTCTAATTCACATTGTATATAAAAGTCAATCTATTCCTGAACCTACCATATATGAAAAATACTAGCCAAGTGGTTCTATAAAACAGAGTTCTTAGAATAAATTTCCTCATTATTCAAATGTGTCTTATACATGGAACATAATTAATTTATGTCGCTTTTTAAACCAAACTGTGTGGTTTCTGATTCATATACATATTTGACAACTGATGTGTTTTCAGCTGTGAGTCAGGTAAGTGCTCCAAGTTTGCTGGGTAAAAGACCAAAACAGCATGTTTTCTCTTTATTTTCCGTATTAAAGTTGGTCTGATACCTAACAGCAGAAAAAATTATGTGTATAATAAAACATACTTCTCAAAGACAGTGAGTGAACCTGTGAAAAGCAGCAAGGCACAATATTTTCTTCTTATTCACCAAAACGACCACTGAGTATAAAAAACAAATACGATTTACCATGCTGGAAACCCTCCCCTATGCAGAAGATGTTCAAATGCTGCAATTTAGTGATTTCTTTCATTAAAAAGGCTCTGTACACATAGCACTAAATTTCATGTTTTTGCAAACACGACATCCTCATTTTTTGGTGTATTTTAGGACAGAAACAATGGGAAAAGATGCTCTATTATTGATCATTGTGAACTAATAGGCTGAAAAAAACCTGGAGTGTGGGCACAGCCTACACAGAAATATGCACAAATCCTATTTTTAGAATTTTACTAACCACACAGAAGGCAACACAGGGGTACATGAAACTAAGCCGAAACAAGGAGGTGCACAAAGTTCTTGTCTCATCACTGGTTTAGGCTGTGGGACTAAAAGAAGCAACATTTAGTAATAGGAATGTAGGGGACATTGACACTGGGTAGCTATGGAGAATTTGGAAGAATCTTGCTGGAATTAGCACCTGTGTGCATCACTGAAACCTGCTGACATAAGGGAGCTGAAGGAGACAAATGGGAAGGCTGGTGTGAGCGTGGACAGGGGGAAGAGAAAAGGGCTGCACCAGATGGATTGCTATAGTTCAGCAATTAGCACTTCACTAGCTGGCTGTGGTGATTTTTTTTCGTTGGCTATTGGGTCTGGTTTTTTCTGCAGAATTATGTAGTAGTGATTAAAAAAAAATGTTGGTGGGAGATAGAAATTTCTCCTTTCATTACTTAGAACACCCTGTTCCCTGCTAAGAAGAGCACAGTGCCTGGCTGTGGGTGTTCTAGGAGCTATACTTAATACATCTTTTGTTATTCAGCATTTTTTAGCTGCTGTTGAACCACTCCTGTAGAAGAGAACACATACAGGCTTAGTTATCACTAAGAAGAATTGCACTCTGAAGTCTTATTTAAAGGTGTACAAAGAGTTTTCATCACAGCACTTTCTTTTTCACATACACAATTCCTACATCCTACACATATGGCAGTAATGAGTAAAGGTACTAAAACACTAGAGCTACACCAGTAAAATAAGAAGAGCAAGGGCATGGGTTTGAGCACAGTCCCACAGCTGTCTGTGCTGTCTAATTATAAATATGATTCCCGGCATGGTATTAGCCAACGACAGTGCTTTGTCCAGCCAGAGAACAGGATTTCTCAGTTTACTACTGTAAGTGAAGCCCCACATGGTTTGGCAGGGAAGACTGGAATATGATTAAGCCTATGGCATGTCAAATGGAATTTCTTCCCAAAGATTTGGAAAAGGAAGTAATCTAAAAAATTGTTGGTCCTTTGAATCCAGGCCCTTGCTACCACAAGGATCTCATTAGAGAAATATTTTCCCTAACCCTGCCAAGATAAAACTTAGATTTCTTGATTTTGTTCCTGCCATTCCCACTGGAAAGATATTCCAGAATGTGACCATTAATGCAGCCCTTTGCAAACTGTTCTCCTGAATACTCTCATTTATAACCTGATCCTACTATATTAGACAACATACAGCACCATGTTGCAGAAGCTCTGCTTCTGATTCCATAAGCCAGCCCCTGTTTTTCTCTGCTGTTTTCTTAGCTCTTTGATACTACGACTGGGAGATATTGCTCCAGTAGTTAAATTCCTTGTGATTTCCACATTCTCATTAGTTTTTGGGCCAACACTAACCTTTGGCTTATTCTCTCCCCACCTTTCTGTTTTTATCCTAATAATGTATCTACATTCAGCAACCATATTTTTAGCTTTGCTAAGCTTAGAAGAATAGATTCTTACATGGAACAGATGAACATTTCTATCTGAGAGTTTTAAGCCTAATTTGGCAAATATCTCCTCCTCAACATTTTCATCCTATATTAGTTGGTGGAGAGCTCTGGGAGAGTTCCCTGAGCAGTTGCTGGGAAGCCACACCAGCTGAATGCCCTGATAAGGTATGTATGACAGATAGCTCAGAGCTAGGTAAAACGTGGAATGTTTTCAAAAGTGCTAAACTCCATAGAAAACTTTTCTAATTGCTACTGTTGCAAGATTCTCCTGACTTTTGGCTCTGTTTGTTGTTCTAATTAGTGTTTAAAAACTGTTAGCAAAAATTTCACGCTGGCCCACCCTTCTCTGTCACTGTTAAAAATTATTCACACTTGGGTCCACGGACCCATACAGGAATAGGGTTGGGACAACACCAGTGCAGTGGGTCTGCAGTTCCCCTTGGGTGTAGAACAGAGAGAATGACAAAGGCAAGGCCAAGATTAGAAGGTCTGCTGCTGTGACAGCTCCCTGGCCTTCAGCTTGCTGCTCACAGCTCTTCTGAAATTCTGATGTTACGCATCTGTGATATCTCTGTGTGCAGATGCCTCGTGCATGCTCTTGCCAGGCCTAATTTTGCAACTTGCCTGTTCATGCTGCTTAAGTTTTGCATAGGCTCATTCTGGGCATAAAGAAAAGCACAGGCCACTGCATGCAAGCATGCAAGTGGTCTTTTTAAAATCTGGCTTGTTTAAAGTAGACCTAATTTAACCATGTATCACAAACTTAAGTGTCTAACAGTAACAAAAAGCTTTATCCAGGAGACAGGTAAGATCCACTTACTATCCTAGCAGTGGACCATGACCCAGACAGTGCAGATACCTGAAACGGAGTTAACAGTGAAGTTTGCCACAGGAGTGAGAGACATGCCCATGAGATGGCTACAAATTCCCCTGGCACAACTGGAAAGGTTATATTGCCCAACTCACTGCTAAGGACCTGCTTCTGCCAAGCATGCCGTGGACAAGGATATAATGCTGGCTCACCACCTAGACAAGATGAAATAGAGACGAGGAAGAGAGAACTATTACAGGACTATTACAGGAGTAAGCAAAGCTGGCTGCCTCACTTAGCATCAGTTATACTCACTGGACTAATATTTTCCCCCAAGTCATGTCCAGGTAAATGCACTGAAGTCATGCTAGGGAACGGCTTTTATGGATTTAAAATATTTCTTTTTCCCCAGTACAGTATTAAAAAAATAAAAGTTTCTTTTCAAAATACTGAAAATATATTTTAGTTAAGGTAAAAATGCTAAATATAAAATTTTCAGGTTATACTTAAAATAACTGTGCTATAAAGACAAGTAAATTGCTTATTTTGACATTCAATAATGGCACATTAACCTTAGTGGAGAGGCACGTGCCAGTATCCCTATATGGTGGTTTAGGAGAGAAGGTCACGCATTTCTGCATAGAAAACAAGCCTGCTTAGTAAGTGACACGTGAGGGATTTTGAGCATTAATGTTCATGCACTTGTGATGCACTGGGGGGTGTTGCAGGTAAGGCAGCACACTATACAGCATACAATGCAGCACAAATACTTCTCTGTGCTTATTACAGGTACAGCATTCTCTGCTTCTGAACCAGAAATATTTTTTCTATTTTTGTTTTTGGCTGACAATGAGAACAGGTTGAAAGTGAAAATCTGTATTGATTTTCACTGGCTCTGCTCGTGTCTTTGAGCTGGACATCAGAAAATTATTTGGAATGAGATGAAGAAAATATGCTTGCAGCTGTTTCCTGGGGGGAATGATGGGTTAGACAATGGACTAGAACGTGTCTGCATTTCAACACAAACAGACCGTTTGGAAATTGAAACAGTAAGAACAGGACAGTTTTCTGAAATGTGCACACAAACATAGCTAGATAATAACTCGTCTGTGTATGAAAAAACCTAAAAGCTGAGACATTTATTATGATCATCGTCATCACTGTTATTTTTATAGAGCAATGATAATCATCCAAGTTTTCAAGTGGGGAAGCACCTGCATATGTGCTATGAATGAACAGTAGCTGGATGTATTAATGCATGTATCAGTTAACTGCAGGTTGCAGAGATCTGGTATTTCAATGCCATTCTTTAAATATCACATAATAATAATAATAAAGTACCAAATCATGCTTCAGCAGCTAGAGAGAGAAAGAGAGATTGCATCATGTTTTGGCAGTGACTCGATCATCAAACACTGGCAGCATTCAATATTAGAAGGATAAAATGGCAGCAAAACTGGTCAGCAGCTTCTCTTCGTCTGGAGTTTTCCCAGGTAGATAAACAAAACAAAAACAAAACAAACATAAAGCTGCAACAGGAGCAGGTCAAAACCCTGGCCCTTGCATTGCTCTGATAAAAGTAAACTAGATTGATTTTCACGGATAAGCACATCACAATCCCAAAATAAAAGATAAGTGCATAAAACCTCCAAATAATGATCTTGCTAGGACAGCTACGTGGTTTGTATGGGACAGTGGCCTTGTCAGCTACGTGTCTTGTTCATTTATGGTTCATCTTCAGTCAGCACTTATGATGCATTCACCTCACTGGAGTTTTGGCTGGATGACATGTGACAGTCCAGATTCTCCTTGAATTTCTCCAGATCATGGAAATATGGGTGAGAGAGGGCAACGTATGCAGATATTCTCTTGGCTGGGTTGAACGCTAAGCATTTCTGAAAGTATGAAAAGAAGCTGGTTTTAACTAAAATGTACAGTTAACAGTGCTATCATTGCATACATACATAAATGCATATCACCTTCCGTTTTTTGATCAGTAAGAGACACAACAGGGTCTCAGAGGGTGGTGCACAATGACCATCTATATTAAAACAAGCAGTGGGGTCACAGAGTATGGGGCCATAAGAGTATGGCCACCTCAAAAATTACGTTAGAAAATTCAAGTATTCACAGTTTATGAAATCCCAGAATACAGGTTTTCGTGAATTCACATGCACAGGACAGCCTTCGTCTGCTTATGTTCTGTGTTCAGTTTCTCCCTGTTCTTCCTAGTTGCACTTTGATGGCCCTCCTTCCAGATCTGTATCCCAGCCTTCCTCCAGCCAGCACTGAAATCTCTACCCCAGCCTTGCATTTATACCTTCTTCTTTATTTCATTCACCTCCATGTATTATTCTTCCTACTATCCTTGTCTCACCACTTCCTAGTCGTACTTTCTTTTCTTGTATCAGAACTTCTATCATTTAACTTCTGAAATTTAATTCAGTGACTTTCAGTTCTACTCTCCCCTTTCATCTGTGACTCCCAGTTATCATCTCTTTGCCTAGCGGAAGAGATTTCTTTCCTACCTCACCTTCTAGGCATAGATATTTATCTTCTTCCTCCTTCTCTCCCTCCCATCATGCCTCACATTCACTGAGCTCTCTGCCATATATTATTCCTTCTTGTTCCCAGAATGTAATTCTTGTCCCATGTCTAGCTTCCACTTCCAGGCTGTCTGCAAGCACAATAGATTTTTCTCACAAGTGTTTGTCCCTTGTCAATTCAAGTGTCCAGATGTAGTCCAGCTTTCTGCAGCTGGGAGCTGCAGTCATGAGGACACTGGAGGATCATCTGCTGTTGAGATAACCTTGGCTAGAGACAGCAGTTCCTGAAGAGATGCATCAAGTCTTTCAAGAATTGCACTAAGCCCACTCTACCTAGCTCATATGAATCAAGATCTTTAAAAGACTTCCAAAGAACAAATTTTACTAGATTTCAACAAGCACAGCAAGAAGCAAACTGATGCAAGGTCATTCCCTATATCCCATTTCAAGATTGAACTTCAAGACTGGGGTTTCTAATGTATCTATAATAATGATGATGGAAATAGCTGTACCAGACCCATTTTTTTGCTTCTGTTCAGCCTTGCCATTTGCAAGAGGCAATAATTGGTGAATTCCAAGTGTCAAGTTTTCAGCACTCAGTAGAAGGCATGCAGATGTAATCTGCCACTACAGCCTATTTCCTGCTTTGTATGGAGTCCACTATACCACAAAAAACGGTAGATCCATTTCTGTACTCACATCAGGCCAATACTGTAAGAATAGCTGAATCAGTGGCACTACAGTGGTCAGTAATGAGGATCTAATCATAAGGTCTAACGAAAGGTCAAACAGATACGTCTCTGACCCAGTTTCCTAATCTTGAACTATTCTCAGCTCTGACACCTCTTGAGCCAAAGGCAGTGTCTTTGTGCTGTTGTTTAACAGATTAACATGAATTGTCCTATTTTTGACTCTTTTTTAAATAACTCCATTAAATGGAAACTTCGTTGTTTCTTGGCAAGTTGCATGCACAGTGGGAACTATCAGTCATGTGAGTTAGGGAACAACAAATAGAAACTCACAAGAAGCAAGTCTTTGCCTACTTCATCAATATCTGGTACAAATTTTTCAATCGGTTGTGCGGGTCTGGAAGTAAAAGCATTTCTTGGAAGGGCAACGTCATTAGGCCAGTCCTCTTCTTCTGGGAGTCCAATTACACTGTGAAATGAAAAACATAATGTTAGGTCTGAACATTTATGCAGTTTTCCCTTTTTATCGATTACACTGAGTGGCAGTTTATAAGTATTTTTGTTTAAATGAGCTTAAATATTCAATTGTACAGTAGTGCAATGATCTCTGTGAGCAGAAACTGATAAACATAGGTCCTCAATGTGCTTGGTAGAAATCATTTTGTGGGTAGCACAATTTTCTGGCCTAAGTCTCAATTTTCTGAGTCTTTTTGTTGAAAAAAGGCTGAGTGCTTTAGAAAGAAGTTGCTTAGCACTTGACTGGATGGTGCAACATATGTCACTCCAGGATGATTAAAAGCAGTAAGTTTCAAAGGGGAATTGCGTGCAAGGATCTTTTTTCACAAGAATAGGGACTGAGAGAAGAGTGTGGGTCAAGATGAGGGTAAGGCAATAAAAGGGATGTTTCATAATGCTTCAAAGCTATGTGCAGTAATTGTTGCCCAAATTTAAACAATTTATTTGCTTCACAATACAGGTTTTAAAGTCTCAATTTAGAAGTGGAAAGGCACTTGAGTGTCTTTGTGGTTTTGCTTTCAATTGTATTTTAGTTCTTCTTTACTCTTTAATAGAATATTTTGATTTCTTTAAATATTTTATTTCTTTGTTCTTTAAATTATAGAAGGCATTTATACTTATTAAATAATCATGCTGAGGTCTAAAACCCAAATAAATTAAATAGTAGGTAAACCACCAATGATGTATTATGTCTCATACATTTCACATTTTAGTCTGATGCTAATATTTGTGGGGTTGAAAACCAGTTTCTAATGGAAATTCTGGAAGAGATCATACATTACTTGTCTGATTTCAGGGAAAATAAATTTTTATAACCTGTAAAATTGAGATTTTCAGTGGAAACGCTGACAGGGTAAGACAAGAAAGGATAGGAAAACAATATCACTGAATACTTGGGCCTGCACAAAGGCCAGAGCCACTAGGGAGCAGCATTGACCTGTTTTCTCACCGAGTTTGTCCCAAGACTGGGTGAGGCCGTGGGCCGACCACACGGAGGTAAATCATAGGTTACCTCAGCGAAGGTAATGGAATTACCCCACCTCTACCTACAAGGATTTTAGATTGTAATTTGGCTCACCTAGAATACCTCTGAAAATTAATATGTCCTCAAAATAACAGCATGGCTGGAAGGGCAAAGCACTTGCAATCTCAGGACAATTAAATCCTACTACATCTGGACATAGCTCTGGGGAAACGCGAAGTTGAGTCTGTATGAAAAACCACACTTGACGTTTATCACCAGGTGCAGTGTGGGTATGGGGCAGCCCCCTTGGCCACGGCAGTTAAAGCCTTTTGATTACATATTTCAGGATCTGGCCCCATATTAAATAGAATACAAATAGCATCACAGATGGGAGAGTTAAGTATCTTAAATAACAATGACATTTAACCTGTCATTCAAATGTGTTTGGCTAGTCCCACTGTTTTTAATGACTGCACGGCAGAGCATGAATAGGGCAGAATAAGCACAGGCACACGCAAAGCTAATGCCAAGAAACCAGGAGGCAGCCTGTCAGAGAGGGGTAGGCTGGACAAGACTGAGAGTGGAGAGGAGAGGCATTTTACACAGACATAGTACTCAAAACCTCTTAACAATGCATGTCTGAATAGCTGCTCCTGCTCTAATGGTCTGGTGGCATCACCATTTCAGTGACTAAGTTTGGGAGTAGCTTGGGTAAGTTTCACCTCCTGCCAAAGGTTCAGGCCTGGTCTTGAGAAATGCTGAGCACTTTCCACTCCCATTGATCACAATGGGAGACAAGTCTGCCCAAACCATTGCAGTTTAGCCTGAAATCTATGAGGATGTGCCACATGCTGGTAGTGTCCTGGAAAAGCAGGAAAATGTTTTGGGCCATGTATCAGCGATTTACCCTCACACACAGTGGGATTTTACTGACACAAATCACAATGCACATGCCAAGCAAAGACAGACCGCAGCCCCATTATCTGAAAGAATGCATCAGTCCAGACTGCAGGAAAATCCTGAAACTTCCTTCTGTCCAAACTGATCTCCACAATGAGTCACTACTGTAGAAAGAAACAACCCTCCTACAAGAACAGCTATGCCTAACTGTAGGGGGTTCTCCAGCTGTGAAAACACAGAATAAACACTACTTGGCATAACCCCTCAGAACCCAAGACAGAAACTTTTCAACTACTTAAGAAGAACTGTACGAAAGAAGCAAACCCAAACTTTCTCTTTAAGTAGATGTGTAATAAGGAATTTCTTCTAAATTTAGCATGGCATTTTCTTTTCTCAGTGAATTCTTTTCTGCACAGGTAATCTCAGCCCCTAGGGATGGAAAGATCCCTGTCAGACGCTGCCACTAGCAGCTATTAATTTAATCCTAGCCCAGTTAATTTTCATTTTCCCCTTAAATGTCACAAATGAAAGAAATCACAGTTACGTCTTTTTAAATTGTAAAATATGTTGTACGTATCAAAGCTGTCTTCATTTAATAAAGCAGAATATTGTAGGACTAAAATAGTAGTTTTGGCACAAGAAGAAAAAGTAAACTTTAAGGACTGATTTTTCTGGATTGGGCAGGAAGAGCTATTGAGCGCATGACAAATTAACCACACAAGTGAGTCACATACTCATGGTATGGTATGCAGGAAAGGGAAGTCAACTGTGTGAAATCAAGACCTGCAATTTAGGAACCCCACATTAAATAATGAAAATGCTTAGAAACAGATCTGTTATGATTTGAGAACTGGAAAAACGGTTAAACAGAGAAATTCATTATTTGTTCAGTTAAGCTTTTCTTAGAAATTTTACTATTTTCTCTTTGGAATATCTTCAAGAAAATAACATTTTGGAATAACACTTCTCTCTCTCTCTCTCTCTCCCTGTGCTATCTACTTCTTACTTCATCCAGATCCCTGGATCCCTGCAGCCCCTCCATACAGAAAGGGAAGACAGAGGTACAGAGGCAAACAGGCATTCATTCTCTGGATTGGTACCAGCTCTGTGTGGCTTTGATTTCCTAACTACACGATATGTACATCAGATCTTAAATTTACATGCCTCTTAAAAATACAGAAATGTTTCTCACTCTGAAGAGCTTTTACAAGAAAAAGTAATATCATCCTACTTAATTATCATATTGGTTAATTATCATATTAGTAATATCAATAACTTAATTTTGGACAAGAAATATTCTACCTCAGGGAGTTTAGAGTCTACCCATCTCCTTAACATATTTGATGTATCTGAAAAACACACACACACACAAACTCCTAGAATTGTAAAATGGTTTTAAAATAAAGTCAATTCATCTCTGAGAAAGCACATGTTAAAATGCTGATATTCCCTCCGTTCTCAGTTACCTTCCAGACCAAAATATAGACTGTTAACAGGCTACGCTCTGTATTTTAAAAGCTAATACATTTTTGGATGTTTGGAAGTCTTTTCTGCAAAGATGCTGTTGGTAATAATCTTAGAGATTTCAGCTTTTAAAGTATTCTAATGTTGTTTTCTGCAATGCACAAAGAAATAAAACCAAAAAAGATAAAACCTCTGTGATTGTTTACATGAAGAAAATCTTTTGGACTTAACTGTTTATGAACATGTATGAATGGTACATGCACAGTATGTTTAAGAGACTTAAAAAGCCCAAACCCAGAAGTCTCATAACTTCCTGATGATGGCTATCAGTTTTGCAGAACTATATTCCATGTTGCTTCCTCCTCCCACTCTGACACAGAATACACGGAAATATCATGTTGCATACAGCAGCAATAGGAAATATGTTCTAGGAATACTTTGTTCTAGTCACAGTATTGCACAAAAATGTGGCAAAGAAATCTCATAGGGCTTCAATGTTAAACAGATACTGACATAAGGCAACTAGTTATTACTTACTCAAAGATTTTTCCTAGTTGGTCAACATCTGAATTTCCACGGAAGAGTGGTCTGAAAAAATAAAAAAATGTTTTTAGGATGTGACTTGCTTTAATTAATGTAAATTTATATATGTCATTGACAGTTGCCAGTGTAGGGTGAACACATGGGGGTTTTTTGAGACTTCATATCTTCTGCTTCCATGCTTTATCCAGTCTGTGAGTGAACCTTTCAAGTTTCTACTAAAACTGGTAACAAAAGGGGACAGATGACACATATTTTTGAATACACTACTTTTGAAAATTTAATTGTGCCCTTTTGCATGAATGAAATAAGTTTCCCTCAACTAATACTGTCCTGTGAATTAAATCATTAACAAAATAATTTTCACTACAAAGAACACTAAAATAGCTGCTAAGAGAGACAAAACCAGAGTGAATGTCATGCAACTCATTAAAACATAATAAAATTAGAGATTAATTATTATGAATACAAATTCAAAATTAAATTTCTTGCGTATTGTATACTGGATATGTGCTCCTAGGTTTAAAGGGTCAAATAAATGACAATGGATTCATGAAGGTCTGTAAACAATGGGGTGTGAAACGGTACAGAATTTACCTTGAAGTAGAGGAACACTTCTGCTGCATAAGTAAAGATACGTTCAGGAAAGAAACAAATTGTTAGGCTGAATGTCCAAAGGCTTTCAGAAAAAAAACAGTGACTAAAAATACTTTCAGACACTTTTTCTTTTCGAAGTGCAATTTAAAATATTTTCACTCATCATGTATAAAATACTACCACCCCATAATGCCAATGTAAAATATGAAATTCTGATTTGTATGGCAGTATGGCTGTATTGCCAGCTTTGTGTTGGATTCAGTAAGGTGTGAACAACAGTGCAATTTTATGTTGAAACTCCCAAGATATTCCAACATTTTACTGACAGATGAGTAATGATCCAGCCAAGAATGAGGGATCTGTGAAGATCAGGCCACAGATGTCATGTACCATTTTGGTTCAACAAATGGTAGATTACTCCAAGAAACACGACTCACACACACTGCAAACTGAGATAGTAACTTGGGTCGACTGATGTGGCCATGCTGCCCCTCTCTTCTGGATCACGACTCTCTAAGTACAGTGCATGTTGTAAACTCATGGTTACAGTTTCTGAAACTGTTCAGCTGAGACACAGTGACTTGACAAACAAGTCATAATCCCATGCTTTCACTGGCAGCCTTTGGTTACGGACAAACACCCATTCTCCTGCCTCTCTCCACATATTCTTCCGTGTGATACAAGTCCTTGACACCAGAGACAGCCAAAGGCATCATTTCACTGCTGCTTTTCTTAGGAGAAGATCTCTCCTATCTAGACTGGAGAACAAGGAGTAGTCAGCTATGGTCCTTCCCCTCTCACTGCCTATATGCAGGAGCAGGTGTAGGATCTGGATCTCCTTTTGCTAACCATGAGTTAGTACTGAAAAATGGCACTTTCCATCTTGACACTCTCACAAAGGCAGCAGAGCTCCCTGTCACTGCATATCTTGTGGGTCCATTCCAAATACAGTAAGTAGACACAGAGCACTGCGACATTTCTTAGTTAGACATATCTCTGGAGAAATCTGGGCCACCCAGAAAAAGCAGCAAACTGGCAGACATGCTGTTCTTTGATGAACTAAATGTGCATTTTGCCTCCTTCTTGTGTGCCGCCATTCAGGTCATGTCATATCAACTTATACTCCAAACTGCTTTGTGCAGGGCCATCGAGAGAACAATTTAATCAAATCTGATTTGAAACCATCTGACATGAGATTTGATCTGATGGAGTAAAATGTGGTAGCCTGTTACTTGTCCATAAAGGGCTTTATTTATTTTGATTCTGAATAAATCATAAATAATGGGATGTTTTGCTTCCCAGATACACATGATATTTACTAACTGTAGCCACTTTGACAAGACCGTTGCAACTCATACTTTGGCATTTCTGTATTTTTTTAAGCTTTAAGGTATATAGCAATACTGGCTTCTACAAAAACCCAGAACTTAACCCACTCAGACAGAAGCATCTACTTCTGCCCTAGGTTTTGAGCCTGATTTTCAAAACATTCAATAGCTACAATCCTAGCATTGCTTGTGGCAGCAGACACACTCTGTATCTTTCAAAGTCAAGCAATATTATGACCTAAGACTTTTTTCTGAACTACTGCTTGAAATTATTAACATACAGTTACTTTGAATATTTAATTTCAGCTCCAGCATTAGATTATTGGGGCCCTTTAAACTAAAAAAATCTACACATTCAAATAATCATATCTATGCAAATGGAAAGCTGATTTAATGTTTTAAAATGTATGCTGAACCTTGCATTAATGTGAAAGCCTGGCAAAGGCAGCTTTGTTCACAAATCACCTCAGGCAGTGTCATGCCAAAACAAGTACAATTCTTGGGATTTTTAAGGAAGGTTTTTCCCATCATTGCTGCTGTCTCAAATTCACTAAGGGCTGAAGCAAGAATTTAAATTCTTTTGAAAGTATAATTATACAACACAAGGTGACCTTCCAACATACTTTGTTATTTCATCATAATGAAGTGTTATTAGTTCATCTTTCAGCCTCCTATCCATCCCACCATCATGACTACAACAGGATGCCAACTCCAGGTTAGGTATCACTAATATAATGAAATTTGCCTTGTGAATTTTGGCTAGAGGTTCAATTAGAATATTGGAGGGATGACTGGGGAAATAGATTCACCTAATTAGCAGCTGTATGAAGTTCTCATTTCACATTTTGGCCCTTGGTACTCTTTTGTAATGACTTGACAGCTCTGCAAGTCCAGTATGCATGAAAACTGTCACCTCAAGACAATTTTTAAAAGATTCTTAAAGGTGCACATCAGCTCTCCCACCACCTTTGAACTGAGAGCATACTCAGCAGTCACAGAAAAGTAAAATTTCACCTTTGTTCTTGGTATCTTTCATTTGACTTATACACCCACTCACTCCCTGAGGTTTATTTATGCAAGCTAGATCCAGAAGTCCTTTTTTGAGCATATGTTCTCCTCTCTGTGATCATAATCTGTGTAAGACTGGTTAAACTCTGGAGTCTGATTTTGTAGAATTCCTTCTTTTTTTCTTGAGGAAAGGCATGGAGCTGGGTTTGTGTGGCTGTGGCAGGAGATGTGAGTCTGTCCTCTGGCTTCAAAAAACACCTAAAATCTGTGAGTATCTGTATCTCAGGAAAGAGGGACATTGCAACGGACGAAAGAGCTATCCATTTTGCCAACTTGCCCTTTGTGTGGTTCCTCAATCCTCTCAAACATCCCTGACTTTGCTTGCTACGAAATCCATGCTCTGAAGGCTCCAACGCCACTGTTGTTACTGAACACACACCAAGTAGGGAAGAAGATGGGACAAAAAGGTTTGGAGTTCACCTATGATATTTAATTTCCCTGTTTGCTCAAGAAGTCTCCGATGTTTCCCATTTTTGTTGGTTGTTGCTTCTTTGATTTTTCAAGGAGACAGAACGAGGAAGATATTACAGGGAATACGCAAGTGTCCATCTTGTTTGACAACTCCTTTCCCTAGCCTTGGAGCTAGGCCATTATCCACTGCCTCTGGAATGATGCCCACTGTATGGAGGAAAAGCCTTTTCATGTCTACTGTAGGACCAGAATGCCCACAGCCTACAGATACAAAGATATGATGGAGGCATTGTGTTACCTCCCCTGTCCTGCTAAAATAAACTCCTCCTGAGCCAGTAAGTAAGTACCTTAGTTCCTGAGGTACAAAATGTGCAGCTGCACAATTAAATGTATATTAGCTATGAATCTGCACTGTGACTATTTCCACAGGATAAATCTATCTACCTTTTTATATGTCAGTCCAACACAAAGATGCACATAACTCCTGGGCTGCATGAGGAACAGCAGTGCCAGCAGGTTGAGGGAGGTGATCCTTCCATTCTGCTCAGCACTGGTGAAGCCACACCTGGAGTGCCGGGTCCTGCTCTGAGTTCCCCAGTACAAGAGAGACATGGACATACTGGAGAGAGACCAGCAAAGGGCCATGAGGGTGGTTAAGGAACTGGATCATCTGACATATGAGGAACAGCTGAGAGAACTGGAACTGTTTAGCCTAGAGAAGACAATCTCAGTAGGTATTTTTATATATATATATATAGGTACACACCAAAGGCAGGGTGAAAAAAAGATGGAGTCAGGCTCTTTTCAGTGGTGACCAGTGACAGCACCAGAGGCAGTGGGCACAAACAGAAGCACAGGAACACCCTCTGAACAAAAAGAAACAATATTTTACTGTGGAGGCGACTGAGCACTGGCTCAAAGAGGTTGTGGAACCTCCCACCTTGGAGATATTCAAAAGCCATCTGGAGATGGTCCTGGGCAACCAGTTCCAGGTGGTCCTGCCTGGGTTTGGACCAGATGATACCCAGAGGTCTTTCCAATCTCAACCATTCTGTGGTTCTTTGATAGTACAGAAATAAAAATATGGATCACAACGTAAGGTTGCAATGGAAAACCTCACAAACCCTGAAAGGTTACCATCTGCTTATAGCTTAAAGGGGCTTGCACTGCTAGTTTTCTGGCCAAAAGGCTCTCATGCTTATATATAGCTGAACAAACTAGATTTAACCATTTACCAACTTTAGGCTCTTTTTCTCTTGTCCATGCCTTAGCTCATGCTTTTGCTCATGCTTACGCTGAGTTTCACCTTCACTGAATATTCTTTCTATCCAAACTGGATATTAGTGTCTGAAAAGTTGAGTACTTTATTTTATAGACATTGTGTTTCATGCCTGTGCTACTCAGTAAAACTGAGATATAAACATTTCCTAAGCAAGTCTCCACGAAAGAATTTTCCCTGGTGCAACTCTATGGACATGCCAAAGCAATTTTTAAGGTATTGTATACAATGACAATGCAATCACACCCAAAAGATAAATGAGTTTTAACTGTAAACTGGCCACATTACTTCTAGATTTTACTTTCAGTCTTTGGTCTACAAAGCAAAGAGAATCTTTTCATAAGGCAAGTTAGAATTTTCACAAAGACTGTAATTAAAGATACTGATAAGCACTGTTCTAGTCAAACTACAACGCAGACACAAGGAAAAAACCTAATAAAACTACATGCATTGCAGCTCAGGAAAAGATTTCTGCAGGTTTCTTGACAGTGACAAACATTTTCAACTAATTAGTGACATTCTGACTGGAAACTATCTTTCAATTTCTGACACTGGTGACACATGGAAGAAAGGTCATATGAAGAAAGACTGCATTGAAGAGTGAAAAAAAGGTAAGAAATTCACTTTCTAACCAAAACATATTACTGAGCTCTCATGACAGTTCTGGAATTGCCAATACAGGTGCTTCCAAAGCTAGACAAGCCTAGTATCTTTCCAGATATGTAAGAAATAATTTCCAAAATAACTACCTAGATTCCTTCTGCTAGTCCATTTGCTCATTGTGGTGACAACAGCAGTTAGGAATTCCATCCCTTTCTTTGTTATCACAGAAAAACGATAAGGACAATGTCTTAATTACTAACTTGAATATATATAATATTCTTAGCAAAAAGCCTGTACGTTGGTGATCCACGTGTATTCAGGGAAGTCCTACAAGAACTCCTTAAAATGAGAAGAACATCGTGGGTGGGAAGGGTACAACTTGATATTTGGGCAAGTGGGGCTTAGACACTCTGGTCGAGAAGATGCCAAGAAGCTGTTTTGGGGAGAAGAGCAGTGAATTCAGAACAGGTAGCTGCAGCTTTGAGGGCATTATACAAAATGAAGGAGGTGTTGAAAGCCCATGATTATTTGACATAGTGAAGAAAAAAATGTAAAGAGAAATTGTGTAGCAACGGTTCATGGAAGTTGTACATGAAATTTTAGAATCTGATAGCGTTGTAGCAGTTAAGTCTAGGAGTTTGTATGTCTGTGTGTATAAGAGCAAAGTGATGGTGAAAAAATTAAAAAAGCTACAGCCAAGTAACATTTGCCAAGGAATCCTGCATCATGCCATGGGAAACCTGCCAAACTATATAGTCAGAGATATATTAAAAGGATGGGTTGGTTTTCTTTCTTTTCGTATTACAAAATGTGAATTGCTGGTAAATTGTTTTGTCAGATGCTTAGTTACTTGTTATGACGAAAATATTTTCATTTTAAGAATTAAAACCAAACATGACCTAAAACTGAAATTACAAGATGACTAGAAATAACATGATCTGGACTGTGCTGTGGAAACCTTTATTCAGAGGGATTATTTCTGAGCTGATTCCTAGCCACTCTTGTTCCTACCACTGTTTCTCTTTGACACATTGCCTGGACAAGTCTGTACTACAGGTATGAAAAGAGAAAGTAAAGCAAGAAAAAAAATGTATCACCTTTTAAAGATGAAGATCATTGGCCTTTCTGGTATGTAAGATGAATAAGGTACAATATAAAACTTTAATTTGGAAACAGGCCATGCTGACACCATTTCACACTCTGGACAGTTACCCACTTCCAGTCACAAGTGACTTGCCTCAGCTGTTGTGTAATTCAGAGTTCTCATTCTAAACCTAACATTTTCTTCTACTTCTCTCTCTCCTTTCCCTTTAATAATATCTCTGTGTGGGTGAGTGCCAGACACTGCATAGGAAGAAGTTACTTCATGTAGAGGTTATTATACTTGATCATAAATTGCTCAAAACTTTTACGAAACTTATCTTCTCTCCTCCAATATGTAAGAAGAAAGATGACACAGATAAACATTACAACTGAGGAAATACTCCTCAGCTAAAATCTGACAGAAACCAGATCAACCAGATCAGCCATCTTGAGTTTCTCATTTTAGTCTTTAAAAGCCCAATTTCTTTCATTCAAAAATCTATCATTCTTCAAGTATGACAGCATCACAATCATGAATAAAGAGCTCTAAGGTGGGGCTATGTCAGTATTGAACTATTATTAGAACCAGATCTAAGGCATCAAAACCTGCAACAATGATTATTCTCCCTGGAGTTTCTCATGTCACCCGGTAGACAGAAGCAGATAAAAAAAAAGAGGTAGTTTTGTAAACTTCCAGTTCTGTAATGTGTTGGATTTTCTCTCCATTGCTATTTAAAATGAAGTAAATTAATTCTAGAAATAAAGATAATATTCTGACCCCCAAATGCACATATAGTCTAGTTCATAAGAAACATACGGGATTTCTTTCTTGAACTGTTAAAAAAAAGAGCTTTCAGAGCTGGGTGCAGATACAAGCCAACAAGGAAGGACCCAATTTCAGATGGACACACATGTTCCCTTTGCAAGTGTAACTGTAAGGGAACTGCTGGTAAAAGGGAAACCAAACACAGGCACCGTGTATAGCTTTATGACGAAAGCAGGGCCAGCCTACCGCGTAGAGTGAAGTTGATCCAATATACATAATGATCTCCGTAAATAAGAAAAAACATAACCATCTTCAAAGCTTCCTTAAGAACTGGCAAAGGAAGGTCTTTTTCTGGGTGCTTAAAATTTGCTTGATACCTTTCATGTGAGCATAGTCTCAGGTGGCCTTGGAGCAGAATCATGGGCCTTGTCCCCCACCACTGACATCAAAGGGAACTTTATCACAGACATCAATGACCCCAGGTTCAAGCCAATTGAGATCTGGTTTCAAACCTCTTTTAAGGAAAAAAATCATGCTTCAAGAGAAGGATACATACATTATATATGTGTATACATATATATATATACCCACACATATAAAGTTCCCAAAAGTAAGATAAGTACAGATTTTATCTTTGACCAGAATATGCTGTAGCATAGGCAGATCTCATCTGTTCTTGGGCAGAACTGCTTCAGAATTCATCACTGAACATTATTTTTTGAAATAGAAGAGCCTTGATAGGTTGAGTGTCCTTCACTTACTCTCTCAGCACGCACGTCACAGTTCTCTTATCTGTGGACATTTGTTTCCCTGCAAGATTTGTAGGTTTATTTCACTAGGGCTTTACGGGTTATTATCTCAGCTCAGGAAACATGATATAATAGTGGCACCTTGAAAACTGTCCCAACGTTTGAAGCAAATTCTGTAAATACATACACAACTGACCTTGGAAAAAGGGAAGGGAAAAAAAGTGTGGTGTCTGCACAGTGTGGAAAAAGCATTTCTTTTGTTTGTACTGACAGTTCTACCAGCAATATGATTAACTGTCTGTGTATTAAACACCCATCTCATCACTGTGCACAGTTAAATTACATCTACTTGTCCATCAGCAGTTTGAAATTTAATGACATAACTAAACTGCAGACTTCTGCCTTTTGAAAGCAGCCTCAATATGGTCATGGTCTTCCCACAATCACTTATTTAGTTTGATGCATTCTCTTCTCTCTCATGAACTTATTTCATGTTCCCGTTTTAAACGTGCACTCTTTAAAACTGTCACATGGCTTTGCCCTTCTTATGCAACTCACTTGTGGGGTTTGAAGGCAATAATTGAGGTATGGATTAGATAAAGGCTGTCTTATGTGGAAGGGTAGGAGCCAAGAGGGCTCCTCACCCTCCTGTTCACTCAAACAAGCCATGGTGCAAATCAGTGTGCAGGACACTGTGTGCAGGCAGTGTGTGTGTGTGTCTGTGCAGAGCTCTTCATGCCTGTGAACAAATTTGCCCATATTTTCCTTTAACAGATCTACATCCTCCCTCCAGAGCATGTCAGAACTGTTTTTCACCACTTCTTTCATTTAACTCATAATTTACTCCTCACTTAAAAATCTAGCAGATGGCACTCCAAAATGACACATTTTAGCCAGAATATGAAGATGTTCTTTAATGCTGTATTTTAAAGAAATGGTTTTAGAACATCTGTATCACAGCAAAAGACCAACCTTCAAGGTAAGCAAGAGGAGTTTCAGTCTGTTCCCAGTCTTTATCAACTACATAAATGAAATAAAAGCGGTCTTCTACATGAAGTATCTACTCCTTTATCCTGTATGAAATTTCACTGTGAAAATCTATTCAAATCACAGTTTTCAGAGATATAGAATTAATATTTTTGTAGTTCCACAATTTTTCTTGCAATGCCAAGATGACTTTGAGAAAGCTTATCAGTTGACATTTACCATATTTACTGGTGCAAAAACTCCTTTTAAAACAGTCTTTGCTCGAGAGTGCCTCTAATGCTGGACTAGTTTTAATCAAGCGGATGGATATAGAACAGGTTTTAAAGTCTGAGGCCCTCTAATTAAAATTCAGTAATGTTCCACAAACTGGATATATTTTCAATCAGATTGCTTTCACAGTACAGCTTTAGGCTAAAAGGTTTTGTGCCATTAGGTTGACTTCTCTTGGAATAAATTCTCTTAAACCAAATGTCTAACCTTGTTATCATTCTTGTATCAGGTGAAAGACTATGCACGCATAACTACTGCCTAAAGGAAACTAACTCTTACCTACTTGTGATTCTTCCTGATCAAAGGGAGAAGAAAGTTATGGAACACATATACTACACACAGTGGTTTATTCGATCTCCCCAAAGATACTGAGTAAATTAACATCTAAGTATGTGTTCCCAGGTTTTCTTGGGCTTTATCTCTATCTTAGTAATGCTAAGCAAGGAGCTTCTTAGTATGCTACGATGAAAATATACTCTATGGATAAAAAGAGCTTATACTCTAAATACTTAATACAAAATAATGTGAAAGGATAATGTCATAAATGATGATTTATTTTCACCATTATGAGTAACACAGAAAATGGTACATCTATTTGATTAAATTACTAATCTAACTTTAAAAAAACCCCACCAACAGACTCTAGAACTGGGAAGAGTAAGGCAAAAAAGCAAGTATCTGACTATAAAAGCATCAGAAAAATTCTGTAAGTCAATCTTTTCTGTCAGCTGCAGTAGTATAGTGACAGAGTGTCAACGACATAATGAGGACTGCACATGGGCACTCTGTGAGACTTCAGAAAAGGGAGCTTCAAGAGATGTCAAATTCCCATGTTTGAAGGGAAACACAGAATTCAAAGATGTTCTCACAATCTAAAACATAAAATTCTCAATACAGAATGAAATCTATGGAAAAGTGATTTTTTTTTTTCCCCTTCCGGGAAAATATTAAAGGCTAAGAGAGACAATCCTTGGGTTTTCTCTCCATCTGGGCTTCAGCTGCTCCTGTGCAGTGTCAAGTAGATGTTTCGATCTGTGATCACTTTATCTGCCCTCATACTAGGTGTTAATGGCACCTGTTGCTCTAAGCCTTTCTAAATTTTCAGATAAACCTGAAACATCAGAACTGTGCCCACCCACAACTAATACGTCTCATCACCTTCAGCTGTAATAAAACACTCTTGGTTAGAAAAAAATTCTGTAAGTGGATTACAACCCTTCAGACAAGAAAGGCAGGGAAAACATTTCAGTACTAAATGGCAAACTGTTATGTGAGCAGAGGTTAAATTTCAATTTCAACCTTTTTCCCCAGCTGCTGAGTCTGAGTGTCAAAAGACATGAAAGTGGATTAGAAGGATGGCGTGAAGAAAATACTTTAATTTTTAGCAGCTGTGCTGGCTTACAGTGAATTAATAAACACCTGCAGAAAAGCTTGAGATAAGCATTTAAGGTAGAAAGTTATGTATAGCAACCATGCAAGGAAAACTGATACAGTTTTCAAAGGCCAGTTAAACTATATACAACTTTGCCCTAAGCAAAACTTTGTCCCATGCAATACACTCTACTGAGGCCAGAGAAGCTGTGAGATTCACATTCACTGGCCCATGACAGTGCATAGTAATCTGAGTTCACCTACTAGGAGCTCTCTGGTTATTTATCCTGTTCAGCTTTTAGCGATTTCACATAAAATCTTTTTTCCCACTTGAATCCTGACCAAAAGAAAGAGTAAGTTAATTTTTATATTAAAGAGAAAACAGAAAACCTAACTTCCAGGTGATGGCACTGCTCAGATGCCACCCTCCCCTATGCAACTGCAGCAGATTTTGTGCTGTAGATTTGTGTGTTACAAGGCTCCCCAAATTATTTTTGCAACAATTTTTATGCTATTATCTCTGCTTTGCCATTCCGGAACCATAAGCCTTTTGTGTAGCCTGCAGCACAACTCTATTGGCTTTTGACATCATTTTAACGGGAAGAGCACACAGTTCTGTCTTTACAGAATGAACATTTCCTCAGTCTCTGAAGCACTGAGCACATGTAGCTCCTTGAATCATGCCATATCTTGAACTTTTCTGTCCCCACATCACCACAGTGTTCCCCACCTTCCTGTCCACTACAAGGAGTTCCTCAACAACCAGATAGAGGCGGCTGTCATTTCTGAAAAACACCCAACCTAATTTGTTCAGAATTAAAGAAAAAAACAGAATCCTGGAGTAAGTGAATAATCAAGTAAAAGCCTCTTTCCGTGGTAAGCCATTTTATGCCTTGCTTTTCATACAGTTGTGACTGGCACGTTTGCCAAAAATAGTTTGCTAAAAAGTCTGGGCCCTCTTTAAACTCCGCTTGCACTTTCCAGCAAAATGCCCTCAAAATCAAACTCTTAAAAAATCTAAGAGATGAGCAACACCTACCTCTCCTTTTGCAATTACTTCTTAGGAATGGAAAAATGATTCCAAGGCAGGAAAAAAGCAAGCAAGCCTGTTTCTGTGCTTCAGTGGGCAGGACACCCACCTAGAATAAGGTTCTGACTCTGTACCTGTACTCTTTCATTGCTAATGGTCTGATGAGATCTAGGTTTAACTGAGTATCTTCATTCTTACAGCGGCAGAGTACGATTCATCACTGCCAAACAGGCTTAATTTAACAGCTACAGACAGAAACATTACAGAAAAATCTCCTGCTATGTATACTTCTTTAGATGCTGAAAGCTCACTCCCAAATTATTTGGATATAAAGAGCACTTAAAAAATTATTCAATTGTACAGAACAGTGTGTATACTGTACTGACATAATCATAAAACCTGTTTCATGGACATAATCTAATAAAAAAGATCTGATAATTCACTGTAGTTGGTGAAATTCTGGATGATATAGCCAATTGAGTAATGTACCTTTAGATAACTGATTCAGACTCAGTGAAAATCAATAGTAACTGAATCTTCATGCCAATTTACTCCAGCTCAGTAGAATAAATGAGTGAAAATTAAGTAATCCCTTGGATGAAATTGGTATTTGACAAATGTCTATATTCCAAAAGCAATTACTACTGGCAAACTTAGATATGTTAGGAGAGAAACTATGAATATGGAGAACATTTAAGTAAAAGAAGAAATACTTCCTCAGAGTTTGTCTTAAGAGTTGCATCTGGACAGAATGCATTCAGTGGATCTATAAAAGGAAAGCAGAGCAAATTATGTATGAGTTTCTGGAAGAAGTCACATGGTTTGACCATGCCAGACAGACAGTTCCTAAAAGACTGCAGAACGAAGCATGCCACAAGCATAAGAGAGCAGCCAGGCAGGTCACATGCTGACACCAAGAGCTTGTCAAACCCTGGCTCTGTCTCTAGCAGTCAGCATACCATGGTGCCTGTGTCTCACATGGACCCATTTGTACAGGGACAGCAGGTCAGGCAGAGCAAGCAAGCAAATGCAATGGCAGTGCCACAGGCCTTGTGCAAACAAAAATTAGAAGCAAGGCAACAACATGTGCTTTCATATCACTAGGAGAACTATGGCTTCAAAGGAAGAAGGGACAGGAATTACTGTGACGTAGTGTGAACTGTATCCTGCCAACACCAAGCCCCTGATGGCAAAGGCAGCTCCAGCTACATGTGGGTAACACGTGCTGCTCTGTGGCAGGCGGCACATATGTGGCAGGAGAGGCTGTGGCCACCTCCCTTCCTCACCAAGTTAGGACTCTGTCTAGGTCTTTGACATCTGCAACTACAGACAATGCACAGACTCCTAGACCAGCTGGCAGGTTCTCTGCAGTGGTCTGAACCCTGCAGCATAGGTAAGCTTTTTCCCAGAGGCAGTGGGGAGCTGCCTTTGGGAACCGTGATTCCCTTGGAGAAATTGTTTTCCAGAAATCTAAATATCAAACTTCTTGCTTTCTCACTGACATTCTGAGGTCTCCTCTTACAGCCAATTATTTACTTGTTACAAGGTAGTACAACGTCGCAGAAAGCTGTTATGTTTTGCTCTGCTATCCTTAGCTGTTTTTAAAGTCGAGATTTTCTGTTCCTTTAGGTCTGCTTTCCACTTCTCTCATGCACATTTATGGGGTTTTCTTAGATGTAAAGAACATCTAACAGCCTTGGTGACCAGTATATACAGAGAAGTGCTAGTCTGAAGTTGCTGAAAAACACAAATATGAGACAGATTTGTCCTATATACTTCTCAACTAGTACATATTGTCTTTATGTCTACTTATGGTAGCTAATTGTTAGATTCCTTTTCTGGACAATCGAACACAGAAAACTCAGTAAAGGCTGCTCAGATCAAAATGTCTGACTAGACACTCAATTTGGAAAAAAAACTCCCACACTTGGGAGCTCAGCAACATGAATCACGGTTGAAGTCTAGTCTTTTTTCCCCCTCTCCAGAGTGCACCAGTGTCCACGAAAGGATCCCAGGAATTTAAATACCGTTTTGTAGCCATTTTCCTATGAAAGAGGAAAGTAAATAAAAACAATGTTTAGTTGCATTACGAGTCAAATGAAAGTGATTCCCTCGGCCAAACTCTAGCCAAAAAGCAAAGTCTCTCTCAGCCAAGTTCCTGCAGAGGGAAGCTATGTGAAAGAGCCAGGAGACCCTTTCAAACAGAAGTCTTTGGGCAGTGTACAGCTGGCTATCCCTCTTCAGGCTAGAGAGCAAGGGGCATGGATGGCATTGCTCTGCTTCTCTACTGTTCTCTGGCTGGTGGAGTGACTGCTAAAAACAATCTGCAGCTGGGGATCACAACCAAAGCAGCCCTCAGGCTGCTCTGGCTTATCACAGCTATGAACTCGTCTTTGAGATGCTCCAGAAGACACAAAGGTGGTGCACCTTCACAGCAACTGGCCAGCAGCTGTGCCCAGCACAGCTCAGATCCAGATGTTTCTGCTGCCAGCTGCATTTCCAAATACCCATTCCAAATGCTACGATGTTAATACCAATGACTACCAAACACCTACACCATGACTGACATGTTGTGGTCTTTCTCTTAACCACGAGCTCTTTTCCTCTGGCCTCTGGCCAGAGTAATTCAGATTGTCACAGCCTGGAATATTGCACCTCTAAGGAATGCATATATTTTTAAGGACTGTGTTCAGGGGGATTTCAGACTAGTGTTGTGCCACCTGCAATGATGAAGCTACGGGAAGCTCTCCAGAAGGAGAGCTTGTGAGGCTCCCCTCTCTTGTGAGGTCCCATCTGGGCTTGATCTGTGTACAGCCACCGGCTGCCAGCCCAGAGCCACCCGGTCCCGGTCCCTTGGCCACTGCCTTGCCTGACATGACCCCACACCTGAACCTAACAGTCAAATTTAACTTGGTCAGCTAACACCATTTCTGTGGGGCTTCGTACCACTGCTTTGGGGTTCCCTTCTGGTTTTTTGTCATGGGTAGTGGCAGTTTTTGGTTTCTATGGTTTATCAACGGTTTCCCTTACCAACAGATCTATTCCTCTGACTGAAAGTCTGGCACAGCTGGAAACTAGAAGGAAAACCACAAGTGAATGGCCTGGAACTTACCACCCATCTCCAACCACAAACCCATACACTTACTGGATTTGACTAACGGCTATCAATCACCCCAACTGCAGACAAACAGATATCAACTAAAAAAGGCTTGAGGGGAAATGTGAGCTAAAAAACAACATAATATTTTATTTTTAATGAGGTGATGCTGTCTTGGAAACATGTGTATTTCACATTTGATAATTATGGCATTATTCTGACTGTTTGCCCTTCTCTCCATTAAGGTGTGTTTATCCTTTGCCTAAAGACAATGCTTTTTAAGTTCTGCCTTGGAGGTCAGGTTAAACGGAAAACAATTCTCATTATCCAAAAAATGGAATAACATGAACAAGTGCAGTCTTCTGCTTCCTTTTATGTTGTTTCCTTAATTGTGAAGCAGAATGTCACTGTTGTTCCATCAGATCACAAACGTCACTAAGCTAAACTGTGGCTTGTGTCCATTCAACTTTAAAAACACTTGAAAAAAATTTTCGTAATAGGCCAGCCACTTATCTGGGGAGGAAGAAAAAATCCTATTTTATTAGGTCTAGTTTGGAAAAACAATCAGCTTCCCAAACACCCCTATGCACACGAACAGCAGAAGAATAAAGGATGGAAAGTGCAAAGCACAGAATTTTGAATGCTGACAAGATCTTTCTAAGGAACAAACCTTCTCCCAGTACAGTTGGTCTGGACTTTGGTGAACTTTTATGGCACTTGCAACTTAAATCATTCTTGTAACAAAACAAGATAATTTCCAAAAATGGCAAAAACAAACTCAGGCCAGAACCGTACAGTACTTTGGTTCAAAGGTTGCAAATTAAGCTGTGTAGCTTTTACAGTTCTAAGCTGCAACATCCACCATTGCTTGTTAAAACAAAAGACAGAAAAAAAAAGTTGTTATTTTAGTTCTTTCTGCTACCAAGATCTAACTGTAAGCAAGCACACAAGTGAATGATTACACTTTGGAACTCTTGGTCCACTAGATATGTTGGTTTAAGGTTCACTGGAAAACACCAGATAATGTGATTGCAAAGTCTGTGTTTAAATTGCTGCATGATAAAGAGAACAGTTCTCTCTTAAACCACTTTTAAAATGTTTGGCAGTTTATACGGAAAACCTAACTTATAAGCACTATTCATGGCTTAGTTGCTTTTTGCCATGTCTCTACTGTCTTGGTTTTATTGTACCTTCCCTCCCAACACCCAGTTATACATCCTATTTTTAATTTTGTTAGCAGATTCCTCTGCTGCTCTCTCTAGTTCTCTCTTCTTTCCATCCTAAAGAAGATTGAAAATATACTACAGATCTTTCCTCTGCTTTTGAAAGACGTTTCAGAAATGTGTTGAAAATAAGAGAACACAGCGTGAGAAGGAAAAGTTAAGCTAAGAACTGAAAAGAAGTAAAAACCTTTCATATGGAGGAATACAGGATCTAGCAGGCAAAGCCAAATATTCCTACTGCTGCATAGCTACCATGCCCACTTAAAACAGTGAGGACTAAATGATCAGATATGCTGAAGCACAGGAAAATAACTGACAAGGAATTAAAATGCATCTGAAATGATACTGTGTCATAGAAATGTGCCTCACAATTTGTTGCATGGCAGTATTCATATTTTAGAGGCTCCTTAGTATCTTTAGAGCCTCTTTTCAGACTGTGTTCATGGTACTGTTCTTGTATGTGCAGAAATGTGAAATAAAACTGAAGTCTTCACTATTATCCATCAGAGTTGTCTTTCCTTCTCAAGTTCAGTATGTCCAGGATTTCATCTGAAATATCCATACACACAGCAAGAAGCTAAAAACCCAGTCTGCTGACAATTCAGAATGGTGTGCAAATAAAGATAATTTTAAAAAGACAAGGAATATAATCCTGCCCTATAGAGATCAGGCTAAGTGCATCAATTGATTTCAGCTTGAGACAGTTCTGTTTATGGTGGTTTATATGAATATGTACTCTCTCTGTTCTGCTCCTGTCCAAACCCAAGTATCTACAGTCACATCACTGATGCACTTGGGCTGTGGCAGGAATATGTCCTATACTCACAAAAACAAGCTCTGTATTCAATTGCAAAGTATTTTGCTGATAATGTTTCAGTATGTGATACTTTACTGTTGATTACAGGCTTTAAACAATTGTTTCTACTCTCCCAATCATTTGGATAATTGAATAATATTAATGGAAATAAAAATTTAAGTAATGACATACTGTTACTTAATTTGAAGCGAGGGTCATTTAGTACACATTAACAACCCTCCAGTCAGGTATGCATTTGCAAAGTTACAGATTGATTACTCCTCAAGACCGCTGAACAGCAAAGCAACTCATCATAAAGAATGACGTCAAAGAGACGAAAGAATGACGTCAAAGAATGACGAAAGATACGTCAGGAGTAGAGGACACAGTACTTTTAAATTTCCAAGCAATTCTCTGCAATAGCATTTCTGTGAACAATTTTCCCCAAAGCCCACTGTCCTCTTTACTTCAATCTCCAGATGAAGAACACACTTAGGCCATTGAGAACCTGTGGTTCTCTGTTGAACACACACTGCCAGACATATACCTAATTTTTTTTTGGAAGTGCAACCTTAAAAGCATGTATCTGTGAGAGATTAGCACCTACAGAACAGCTAACTCAGACCACACGAGCGCAAGAGGAAACTGATGCTAGCTAGGACAGACGCAAGGAAGAACTGGACTGCAGATCTCTTCTGAGAGAAAAGCTGCCTGTCCCATTCAAAGCACCAGGGAACTGCAGGCTCTGTTACAAGTTATCACTTTGTTGCCTCTGATAACAAATGGAAGTTGCACATCTTTCTCTGGATAAGGACATGCATACAGTAGCTCACATACTCATGGCCTGACTTCCTTTGTAGCTGCCTTTTTGTGTGTGTGTGTGTGTGTGTGTGTGTGCGCGCGTTGTATTTTAGCAGACAGGTAACAATAATCATACTTCCAGAGTGGCTTACATTTGTGTAAATTTAACCTATATATACTCTTTTGCTTGTGCTATGAAGCTTCATGAAGCCCCGAAGAGAGACTCTGTGAACTCCACCCTCAGCCTCAATTCTCAGCTGCCAGTTCTTCATAGCTCCACATACATTGCAACCCTTATTTTGAACAGAAGTCTCACAGTCCTGCATTTATGTCACAGATGAGACAATTGAAAGCTTGTATAGCATCACTGAAAGAAGTGCAAGGCATGAAAGCTGGGGACACCCCTATACAACACCCTCTCCTTCCTTGCCAGTTTGCAGCACTGTCTTTTACAGTGATCACTTCAAGTGCTGTACTGTGCACATCAACAGAGAACAGCTTTGCCACTCTTTGTGCCACCCTGTCACACTGAATTGTTTCTGAAGAGGTTACAATCCCCTTCAAAGTCGAGGTTAATTTCAACAATGATTTCAGGGAAGCCAAGATTTTACCACATAGTCTCGCTAAAAAGCTAGTCTTTTCACTCAGTGGCAGAAGTTCAAACTTCCCTATCCAGCTTCAGTTTTTGGAGACAGCTTAAAAGAAGGTGTTCCTGTTACACTTGGCTATTTCTTTCTGCAACCACTTGACCATCTTCATCCCTCCAAGCATTTACTAAAACTTCAGCTGCAGAGCTGACCGCTCTTCCTTTGCTCATGAGTTGGGTAGAGGTAGAAGTGAGGGGCACATTCTGAGTGGGTCTCCCTTCTCAGAATCACAGTAACAGTGGGGTTGGAGGAGACCTTAAAGATCATCCAGTCCAACCATCAATCCAGCACCACTATAATCACTCCTAAGCCATAGCACCAAGTGCCATATCCACCTCTTGAAAATTTCCAGAGACAGTGACTCCACAATCTCCCTGGACAACTTATTCCAATGCCTGACCACTCTTGGACTGAATTTTTTTTTTCTAATATCTAATCTGAACCTTCCCTGGCTCAGCCTAAGGCCACTTCCTCCTGTCCTTTCACTTGAGACATGGCAGAAGAGACCAACCCTCACCTCACTACAACCTCCTTTCAGGCAGCTGTAGAGAGCAATGAGCCCCCCCCTCGCCGAGTCTCCTTTTCCCCTCAACAACCCCAGTTCCCTCAGCTGCTTCTCATGGGACATGTTTTCTAGACTCTTCAACAGCTCCATTTTCCTTCTCTGGACACCCTCAAGCACCTCAACGTCCTTTTTGAAGTGAGAGACCCTGAACTGAACACAGCACTCAAGGTGCGACCTCACCAGTGCTGAGTACAGAGGGACAATCACTTCCCCAGTCCTGCTGGCCACACTATTCTTATGGTCTCCTTCCACAGACCCATTCTACCACCTGGTTCTGTAGTTGACACAGGAAAGTACATGCAATGGATCTGATGACTGCACTTCAAACTGTACTAATAACCTATGGCTTGTTTGGAAAGGGGAATAAAGATTTACTATATTTTAGTGCTTCATATGATTTACAATTACTCAATACCCTAAGACGTTGAAGCTAAGAATGAATATGTGTACTGCTAGTCCTTTTAAACCTGATGTTTTATGATTCTAGGCAGCCTGTATGTCCCAAATCCAGTGTTCATATCACCAGATGAGGCTCTAAGTTTAGATTTTATCACATCTGAATACATTATCTAGAAAAACAAAGTCCCAGGCTCACGTTTTTTCTACACACAATGATGTAACTCCTCTAATTGGACAAATTTATACCATTGAAAGATGACTTATATGCCAATAGCTTGTTTCCCTGTGTCTGCTGTTTGTGTCCACCAGGGAACTTGGCCCACCACAGGTATTTTAGTAGTCACACATCTCTTATCTGCTGTTACAATTTTCAATCACAGTTGGTAATGCAGTAACTGTCTCACATATACTAGGAGTTGACAGAATAGGCTGAAAAATGAGACAACTGCTAAAAACATGATTTAATATTTAAAAATGAATAAATAATAACCTCATACTATTCGTGCCAATCTTGCGGCTTATGAATTTCTGGGACTGACGATTTTACCAACAGCAGGCTGATTAAAACACCATGGAGCTGGTGCATGAACAGTCTCAGTAAGAAACCCATGTGAATGGAATTAATTTCCCTCCTGGACAGATGAAGCTTGTTGCACTGAGATAATACTGTTTTACTTTTGGTTTGGGGAGGTGGAAAAGGGTTTTGGGAGAGGACTGTCTTTCCAGTTTGGGTTTGAATTGGTGCCTGTAAACATTCAATCACAACACTGGCCACCCTCTAGCGTATGGCTTCTTCAGCTTGAATGGGCTGTGAATATAACAGAGGCTACAGAAACTAGTAACCTCTTCTGATGATTTTTAGTTCTGTATTTACTCCAAAGGGAGACAAACTCAGTTGCTTGTTTAATATTATAGTTAAACGTGCCTGGCTGGAATTGTTACACAGATAGCCTGACTCAAGTCCCACACGCACACCTACCAACCTCCTAGTCTGTGCAGCATTGAAATCATACAGCAGCATGGTTTCGAAAACTGGGCAGGTATAGATGCCCTAAGAATGAAGCACCAAACATTTTGACATTTTTTCTCAAGACTGCCTACTCAGGAGAGAACCCAAGACTGGTGATCCGAGTTTTCTTTCATAGAGCATTTCACCCAGATGTGAATCTGGGATCTCAGTCCTTTTGCCCTTTCACCCTCATTCACCTGGATTAAGTATTACCTAATTGAAGCAAGAAGACAGCCTCTTCTTCCCTAAAACACTGGTCATGGCTTCCTGCTTAGGAGCCGCCCACACTCCTTGAGCCAGCTGGAAGAGTTTTATGTATCCAGACAGAAGCGGATGCTACTCCCATTTTTGCCTTTCTCTTTAATGAGGTGTTCACCGAGTAGAAGGTACAAAGCCCTTTCCTATCGGCCTGGAAAATGTTCAGCCTCAAAGTGTAACCTTTTTATAAGTAATTCTAATCTTTATCTGAACATTTAAAAAAAGCCAAAGGATGTCCCCATGCCCTCAGGCCCCTGTCCATCCTGCCAGCTGTATCTCTGAAGGACTACGGTAGCAAACCATAGCATACCTTACAATTTTCCCTACTGGTTTTTACTATCCATGCATCAGAGCTTTTAAATCACAAAGAAAACAGGCACTATGACATGTTTACACTTTTGTTAGATAATGACACTACATCCAAATGTCTAGAAATCACTGCAAACTGCTTAATTAGACAGGAAATTTAAAAACTGGAGCTGTCATACAAGGCAATTTTCAAGTAATGTTTTATTTTCGGGGTGCTCTCATCAGCAGTGCACATGGACAGAGAAGACACACAAAGCAGAAGAGTTTCTGTGTACACAACACATACACCTGAGTATTGAGCAGTTTATTACTGATCTGTAAACAGAATAGGATCCTTGGGAATCTCACTGAGGGATTTCAGGATACAAACTCTATGCGTTCATCTCTGCAGAAGCCTATAAATCTTTACCAAAATTAAAATGTGCAGTTTTAAAATAGCTATGACTTTATACAAACCTCAGATTGCGGGAGGAACAGAGCTGAGAAGTGTCATTTGTTTAGCTGAATCAGCCAAGATGAGAGAAATGTTCAAATTTACTCTAGGTGTGTCTAGACAGAGATATGTTTATTTTTTTTTTTTTTGTATCTAGGTCCTTTATACACTTCTGTGTCTTTCGGATCTACTTCTTAAACAAATATTTGGTTTGCATTTGTCTTAAACTGTTTTAGATTAAGGGTGATTTAAACTGAGGTGCCATCCACTTAAAAGACATAATAACCTGTAACATACATTCATACAGAGCTCACTTTTCTCCTACATTTATTCAGCCATAAAGCACCCTCACTGTGTTTGTGACAGCCTACAAAACTCCATTCAAGCAAACTCAAACTGTCCAATGTCTCCTTGACATAAACACGATTCTGGTATGTTTTGTGATGCTGTGTAGTATTTTATTTTGAAACCCATTCCAGTGAAGTCCCTGGGATATAAAAATGTCCAGAGGAGTCTCAGTATGTTTCTTAAAAATTACAGACCTTTAAGATCTTTAAAAAAGAAAGCAAAAGAGAGTAAGAAAAGCAGGCAAAAAGTACCCAGTAGGACAGCAAAATGAAAAGGTGGTTTTAATATCAAACCCATGTCTATCATGCAAAGCTTTAGTTGCATTCTCATACTCGTATCCTACCAACACCAGCAGAAATACATACTGGTGTTTACCCAAGGGCACTACCGCTTCCCAGCAAAATTGCTATTGCATTTATTCAATCTTCTGGATATACCCCACGGAGTTTGCAAAATTTTACATTTTATTGCTACCAAGGTCACAATAACATGGGCTTTCTTTTGCAATCCATCAGAAGAATCTGAAAGACAACACAGATCATGCAGAGAGTATTGCAACGTTAACCCACGGAGCCATCATTCAGTGCTGTTTGCTGTAGCTTTATGGCAAAGAGCCTTGAGAACAGTCTTCCAAATCATGCTTGTACACTGAAGCATGTAGAAGTCATACTGTTTGCAATGAAAGAACATAGTACATACAGACTTGGCAGATTCCTGACCTCTACAGTTTTTGACCGTCTCCCAAATATAAGACTGAGAATGTCAGACTGACCCTACATTTGGCAAGAAAAATAAAAGTCCTGGTTTTATGAAACTCTGGTTCAAATCAGACCTCATTTCCAGAAGAAAAAAATAATGATTTTGTAATATTAATGTAATATTTGCATTTGTATATAAGTAGAAAATTTAATTTACTGTGTGGATTTGGAGATTCAGAAAAGCTCATACACCATTACAAGAAAAAAACAGAATTAAATTGGTGGAGTTTGTATATGGCAGTTATTTCTTATCTGTCAAAATGCTTCAAATTAAATGAGAGGAAAAAAAAGTTTTGAGCATGTAATAAAGTTGCGCATTCATTTTTTTGGCCTGTATCACTCTTACTGCAAATGATAATACGAAGTTGTTGACTCTGCTATTTGAAACAGGAAAACTATCAGCAGCTTAATGCTGTTGTGAATCTGTCAGTATGTGGGCTAAGACTGAATATTTAAAAGTTTGCAATGGAGAGTTTAAGTGATATTCCTAAACTCCTCATTCTTTTTTCCTCTCATTTTCTGACTTCATTTATGAGTCAGAGACAGAGAGGGTGGAGGATAACTCTACCCAGGCCATTTGACCAGGCAAGAAGCCCAAGAAAAATGATTTTTCCATATAACATTAATAAGTAGTAAAAACCCAAAGTTATTTTGCAAGACTTCAATTAGTATTTGAACTTACTGTATAAATCACATAGTTGTTTCTCAAGGCCCTTATTGCATTGCATCTCCTTGTAAACTTTACTGATTTTGGGTTTTAGGCAACCCAGTATATATTTTTCTACATTTTCTTTCTGTATATTCTTTGGCTTCATCATGGGTGTTACAAAATGCTATACAGTTTCTACATGGAGATCACCCAGGTGATGACAACATGCACTTTTTGCCTTTAGCTCAACCAAAATGCAAATGATTGGGTTAGTATCAGGACAGATTTACCCTGTCAAAATTCTTGCAGGTTTGTTCCTCTCCACACCCTACATGGTACAAACTCCACATCAGTGCCTTTCTGCAGGCAAAGACCAGTACACGAGAGAGACTCTTGCATTCACAGCCCACCTGCATCCAGCTGTAACATTTTGTAGTGAGATAGTTCTGATTTCATAGAATCAGCTAAAAAAACGTCATTTATCTGGGGGGATGGGGTTGACTACACTTAACATCTATGTTACCCTACCCGCAGGCTATATAACTTATTCTTAAAAAATCTTACCTCTAGAAAACAACTTTACAGCGACTTCTTAGATCTCAAATATCCCAAGAGCAGACTACAAGCAAACACCTGATGCTTCAATGCACAAACTGCAGAGGAAGAAGACTCTACTGACCACAGTGCCCTGCCTTCCTCAGGGTAAATCCTTTCCAGAATCCAGCTTTACTCAAATTGATAAACAGCCTCTCTCATGCAGTTTTATCTGCATTTGGATTCAGGTATGACAGGAATACAACAACGCTCATGCAAGCTTTACCAAGAGCTGAGGCAGACTCCCATCAAAAGAGACTCCAAGACAGCAACAAGTATGAATTTGCAATGGGCATTTATATTTTGCACTGCAAATATAATATCCTATCAGGCCTTTCCAATATAAACATGATTAGGTGTATTGTAACAGGCATTACTGCACATTTTTTTAAATAAAAAGCATGAAGAAAGTAAAACTGTATTTCTTACTTTCGACGGAACATTTCTGCAAATATGCAGCCAACACTCCAAAGATCAACTGCTGTTGCATAACTGGACTGAAGCAAGACTTCAGGAGCTCTATACCACAGAGTAACAACCTGCAAAACAAAAAGGAACAGAAAAGAGAGTGCTTAGCTGCAGAATTACAACCTCTTAAGTGTTGTATGTACAGCTTCCACTTAGTTTAATCTATATTGTAAAAACTCACATATTAGGGCCAAGTGGTTTAGCCAGCACATAGAAAAGGGCCCTGTATGGAAAATCTCAGTATCCATAGCTGCAGTGATGATGACTCAGGAAGTGAGACCATTTCTTGTCAAGAGCATTGCAATTCAGGGTACAGCAAAACTATAGTTTCAGAGTACAGCATTGGTGTGACAATCATAGTACCACACCACACCACACCACACCACACCACACCATCAGCAACTCTTTGAAGCTTTTGCAACTTACAGACCCCAAGCACTTTCCAGAGGAGATCTAGACTCTGCATAAGGCAAATGGTAGCCAATTGAACAAGGCCTTGTTTTCTTAACTTTTGTGGAGGTGGATGTAGTCACCAGAGCTGAAGTGGAAACAAACAAGTCAGGGAATACCGTGGGTTTACCCACGGGACAAATCAGAACCTGTAGCATGTCTGTTCTTAGCCCTTTATGGTTTATGTACTATTTTCTATAAAAGAAATGGGGTTAACTCAAGTGCATGGGCCAATTAGGGTAAACATGTCTGACCTGTCTCAAAAGTTCTCTCTGAAGAAACTGAAGAAATTATAACTTTTTTTTTTAATCAGTTGGACACAGATTAAGTAAGTCAAACCCTTCTCAAAGCTGGCCCTTACCAAAGGCATCAGTGCTGTCTACTGTGGTTTCCTTGCACACAAAGGAACCAAAGGATTTTGCACACAAAGGAACCAAAGGATTTTGCACACAAAGTACAAGGATTCCTGGCAGATTTCTGACCTTTGCAGTTGTGTGACTGTCTCTGCCCACGTGCTGCTGGTTAGACCAGCAATAACTTCTCTCACACTGTATGTTCAAATGACACACTCTTTCCCATGGACATATGCCACGTAAAGTGCCTGCTTTTAGGCTGTTCTTGTCCTGGTGGTTATGTCACAACGTGTGGTAGAGACCCAGTGGGAATTTTACTGGCACTGCTCCATCAATGTACTTTGGTAAGTTCTGCTCACTGGACCCACAACAGAGATGGGACAGTTTATATTTATCCTTCTGTATCCCACGAGTAGGCCAAATACAGATGAGGCTGACTGTCTCTTCAGGATACTTGCAGAAGAACACAAGGAGCTTCTGCAGAGTCCTGGGTGAGCTACTATCTTGCTAGAATATAATCTCAGAGCCACAGGAGTATTCTGCTCCTGAGTACAGTTATAATCCAGCCATAACAACACATGACCATCAGTTAAGTGCCAATATTTTCTGACTCTGTGCTATAATTTAAACCTCTGACTATTAATATGTGGGCTGGGAAGGTCACTACAATTATTGATTTTTTCTTCAACAAACATGAAGGTGGGAGATGTAACATTCAGGAGGAGCATGAATCAAACCAAAACTCTGAGAAAGAAAAAGGATAGAAACAAAGAAATGTATAAGATAATGAAAAATATAAAATTATATAAAAGATATAATGAAAATAACTTTAAAAATTATGTTAAGTAGGATAGTGAGTTCTGAATTTCAAGACCAACACAAAGAAATGTGTAAGAATAGTGGGTTTTTTAATGATAGCAATGTAATTGTCTTCTAAAGAAAAATAACAATGGAAGTAATCAGCCGAATTTGGTGGTCAAAGCTAGATGAAACAAAAGCAAATACAACATTTATTACAATCATTACATGCCCTGACAGCCTCTGGAACCACTGAATGGCTATTGAAGGGAGGTTCATGGATATTTGCAAGAGTGGTCATATTTGCTAACAGTTCTTTTAAACACTTTGATGTTTATTTATAAGATTTGTCTATGAAACAGTTCAATAACACAGTACAAAGTACTGCACTGGCAAGCTACACTTCCAGATACCCATCCACAGAAACAGATTCCTGTGTGGAAGCTGGGCATTACTTAGCTCCACTTGTGTTGTTCCTGATTTCCTACCATACCAGTGATGCTTTTACGAAACACTTCTCTTTATAAAAACTAGAAAAGTTTCTTCAGGGATTCACTCCAAGGAAAGACAACAAATATAACTGGAGGTCAGGAGTTCTCTCTGGTGATGCCCTGTCTGAATCAGATATAATTCCTTCTAAAACACGTTATTTTTCCTAATGCAGATACATCTCTCAAACTAAACTATGCTTTTATTCTCGCAGTACATTTGTGGAAAAGCTTACCGTAGTAATATTGCTTTGAGAAACTAGATATAATAATTTCAACCCATTACTGTTTGTGAATGGCTGGGTATAGTGGTCAGGAGGAAGAGCTGTGTGATCTCTGATCAGTGGGAATACCACACCAAACCTCACGATTCCTGGTTTGAGGTCCACATGGCTCTTCTCACACAGAGCATAAGGATGATTTATTTTCCCCAATCCCACAAGCCCTGCACCATTAGGGCTCTGCACTGTCACAGGCAAAGAACTCGGGGATGCATGGCTGTCGACCACATGCCCCAAACTGAAGCCTTTTCCAGATGGGTGTGGCACAGAACAGCTGCTCCTTTCCTGAGAGATACATCACAGCTCATGCCTGTGTCCGTGCTTGCTCAGGGGAACAGTGCTGTTTTCAGACAGCTGCGGAAGTGTGCAGCACAGTGGCTGCTTCTCCCATGTGACCCCTTACTGGCAAGTTCCCCAAGCATTTGCACCCTGCTATGCTCCATGCATGCATACACAGGGGACTGGGACATTTTACTTGAGTAATTTGGAAAGTTAAATCTGTAAAACAGAAGATTTCCAAAAGACCAACAGTTAAATTTCAGCTAGTGCCGAACTGCATTATAGTCAGAGAGGAAAGAATCTGTGTTGAGCTGTTCTGATATGCTCTGTCAATAATGCGTCATTATAAAAGTGATGAAGTAACCTTTATGGTTTGTAACTTTCAAGTTTGTGTTTCAAAATTTGAACCTGAAAGGGATCAAAATGCACTAAATGTCAGTTCGCACACAAGTAATGCCACAGATGACTCCTTTTGTGGTCAGGGTCTTCTCCTGAAAAGCACAGGATGATGTATATGACGCAGTGGTTTTGACAGTTTCACACTCTCTCCTACCATAGAAACCAAGAAAATATTTGTGGACATTCCATTAACATTTGCAGAGAAGTAGAAATGAAAATTATTCTGAACACAGGATATGGTGAGGCTGAACAAGCAGGTCATCGCTTCCTCTTTAGCATGGTTCTGAGTGAAAAAACACTTTGCTTAGCTAAGCCACACCACCAGGGAGAAAAGGTCTCCCTGTGCAACAGTGCACTTAACAGAGCTGCTTGATGAAGTCCCATTTTTAGGATGAAAAAAGCACCAGTACCTGCATCAGTACATGTCACTTAAATTCTGCCTCTCCTGAAAATCTGACACACATGAAATGTGGCACATGGTGATTGCTCTGTAGGGAAAGGATTCATGCTCACATGCTGATGGAGATCCTAAACTGTGCAAAACTCCGGAATACTTTGGAGGTTGTAGACTTTAGTGACCATGCTGCATTTTAGTCCTCTCATTTAAGAAACTTCTCTCCACTGCCTTCTCCTTGCTTCTCCTCACCCTGGCTAGTCTCTTCGACTCCTCTCTTACACCAGCCAGGTTTATCCCAGATGTCCCATGACCTCCTGGCTTCTTTCCCCTGCCTTCCTCTGCCTTCCTGTCACACACACGAGTGGTCCCCTGACAGCATCACCAAACATGCCTAATTCCCTGCTGCTCCTACGCGAATGCCCAAACGGACACAGCCTGCTGCCCTGCTAAATCCCATGGGCTCTGCCTCCCCTCATATTCCCCATCAGCTCCTTTGCACCTCCAAGTTCCCTCAAATTTCACACCCTGTCCTCTCTTCTTCCAAATGCCTCCTGGGCAAAATTAGCTTCTTTTCCCCCTTTAGCTTCTTAGCCCACTTTGCCTGTCCTGAAGATACCCTGTAACATTTGTATTTAATAGATCAAGCTACATATTAAAAGACTGAGAGTATTCATATACTGGAAGAAGTAGGTACCTAAAGAAGTAACTAAATTCCTTTTCCAGTGGACATTCTATGTTTCTACTATCCAGATAACATTGGATGGTATCAGGTAAGAAGGGTATCAGTAGCTAAAGATCACTACTTCTAACTATTTAAAAGCTAATAGATTTAGGCAGCACTTCACGATGAAAATAAATGACATGTGTACCTGAGAGGTGGTAGAAAGGAAAAGAACGTCTGCAAAAGTCTACTGAGGCTGTGTCTGACCCTCTAAAGAAGGAAATGTGCTCAGAGAGAAGCAAGGGCAGAGCTGCATTTAAAGTCAGATGAAGAAAGACGAACTTCATTTTGAAATAAAGCTTTCTGCCTTACTACACCTGACAGATGTGGCTATCAGGCACCATCTAACCTAAGGAGTTTCAATCCTTCACTTCATGGTACCTGTTTCTGATGAAAAAACAAATTAGTGGGAAGCGTCTACTCACTAGCAACATGAACAGAAGATCTAGGCATTGTGTCAGTCTCATATAATTTCCACTTCCTTTACAGAACAGATTTTCATTTTTGTATAACTGCTTAATTTAAATGGATCTGCACAATATACAGCCCTTTCCAAATATAGCTGCTGTCTGAATAGCATTCAGTTCAAAAAAGACAAAGACAAACAGTGGTTTAGGGATGGGGTTGAGTAACACAGACACAAAAGGCTACATTTCAGTTTGCCACAGACTTTAAGTACAGACCAATGCCCAGTTCCACAGCTAAACGCACAAAGCAGGGATCAGACTGTAACACAGCAGCTATGTCTGTGCTAGGAAATTAAATGGGACAGGAAATGTTCCTTTGGCACTGAGACCAAAAAGTACAGAGTGGCCTATGTCCATATTATTAAATTCTCAGCCTCCCAAAAAAGGTGACCGCATGCAAACTGCTTATTGGGAATGGTCTTTGGTCCATGCTTAACTGCCAGCGCCTAGGAACTGTCTGGGGAAGGGCTGGTTGGAATAGCTCATGCCAGGAACCATTCTAATAATTTAACAGTATAGACAATTGAGCTCCAGTACCCATGAATGTTTTCTGGCACTGTTTAATCTACCAGCCAGTGAGTCACGCTGTGGCCCCAGGTCTTCCTTTCACTCCAGAAAAAGGCATTTTGCTATGCTTCCCTCATCTCCTCTGATTCAGAGGTGGCTCCACAAGAGTGATGGGGTGAGGGAGGCATGGCCTACTCATCTCACCCAGCTACTGGTCTTACTTTATCCTAAATGTGTTGCACAGGTCAGACGAACACACACTGCATTTGATTACTATCCATGGGGAGAATCTGACTGGCCCACATGTAGACATCTTCCTTTTAGATATCCAAAGCTGGATTAGACTAGTTCTATTCTAATTAGTTCTGAAGGGGCTTGGAAGAGGCTTGCAAAACCTTTTAAAACTAACTTTCATAGAAACCATGCCACAAAAGAAATTAGCAGGATGCTTAAATTCACATAAAGTGAATGAAAAGATGTAAAATGAGGGAATATAGCTACAGAATATATGGTGCAGTATGTAGAGTCAAGCTCTTTAACGTAGCTTCGTGGTCTTCCAATTTCACAAAAAATCTTTTGCTTCAAACTGTTCATGAGGATTCAAAGTGGAATCTTACCAACTTCACTATGAACCTCCTACTTCATGGCTTGTTCTTCATGTCTGGGACTCTAAAACAACTTGAAGAATTTTCTTGAAGCTTTGTAAAAAATTTCTTCACAGCTGTATGACTAAGCTTGACACATTTGCCACGGACTAGCTGGAGAGGACAGAATTACAGACAGCATATTGATTGAAGCCTGGCTTCAATCCCCACTGCAGAGAGAGGCTCTCTCTGCCTAATCCACTTCCCTCTCACTTGGTAGAAATACAGTTGAAAAGACTCCATAGAGACTGAAAAGAAGTAATGTAGTTTCTGAACTGAATATGCTAAAATGGCTCACTGGTCTGACAGTGTAACATTGCTTAAAATGAAGTCAATGTAATATTAAAAAGTGCTTAGGAAAATTTAATAATGTTTCATCACCTTCAGTTTGGAGTATGGACCAACAACCAGGACTGAGCAGGGCAGAAGTGGCAATCCAGAGGGCTGGTGACACTAGGTTGTGACATGATGGCATTTCTGCAAGATCATGGGCCCTACACTTGTCCTGCATGCTGCTCTGAGTCCTCCTGACAGCCCAAGGCGGCCCCACTTTCCAGCCCTCTTGTGTAACAGATCCACCACCACCCCCTCACTATGCCCTGCTCTGCTCCAGCAATGATGATAGTCCCCACCTCCTCTTTAACTTCCACACCCCCTAGGAACACTCCAAAGACCTTTGGAAGTGGATCACACCTATGCCACATAGGGAAATGATTTTTGTGTGTGTTTTTATGTGTGTGAGTCCCAGGAAATAAGGGAGGAGGTAGTCTGGGGTGTGCTGGAGGCAAGAGCAAGGGGATAAGAGGTGAGGAAGGGAGAAGAGATGATGCCTCACTCCATCCTGCAGCACCATGCACAACAATTCCAACACAGGCAGAGAACACGTTCAAAACCCACCTGTCCCACAGCTATAACGAGGCCAAGATAGGGGACTTTAGCATGTGCTAAATTTTAGCCTTCGTACAATAATGTATTTTTCATCTCTGGTTTGGAAAAGGGGCGTGTCTGCTTGCTGGCAACTGTCTTACTGTGTTTTCCTGTCACTACCCTGAGAGCATTCACTGAGCATTCTGCATTTATAAAGCAAACCTAGGACTCTCTTTATCTCTGAAGACCTATTATTACTCCTACCTGTGACAGAAAAGGTAATAATTGCTACGTTATATGATGTGCTTTAGTTTCCAGGGATAATACCTGTCTGAACAATTATATTTGTTTAATCTTTCTTCTGAGTAGTGGTTCTTCCACTTTTATTTAACTATTTTCAGTTCCATGACAGAGATAGGTATGGCTGGAGAGAATGTTCCTTTCCTAGAGAAAGATGATTATAGTTTGTCTGTTTATAGAAACATTAAAAGAGTTTCCCTTTTAAAGTAAGTGTGTATCAAACTACTCTAGTGGCTTTTAAAAAGCACTTTACTTCTTGACAAAAGATTTAGCATACAAAACATGAAATCTTTTCTAATGCTATGCGTCTCATGAAGTGCACATGGTAATAGAATAGCAATTTTATCTCTTTATTCACATTTGTCTCCATTTTGGGCACAAGCCTGATGAATTGCTTTATGAAAAGTGGAATGAATGTTGTTATCATTCCATGAGTTATATCATCAAGCAAAAGATTATTTATTTATAGAAGACGCAAATCCTGATCACATGTACCACCCACTATCAAGTTGCTGTTTTAGAACGGGATCTCCTGTTTTTGATGCTAAAACATTTGTGATTTGAAGGAAACATGGTTTAGCATCTACTGTAAGATAACATGACAAATAAAGAAGCCATTCATTTCTTAGATGTTCTGTACACACGAAACTAACCAGAATTTTCCTTTTTTTATTTCTAGGAAGAACCACATCACCCAGTGTGACAGTGCTGCTGAAGAGCATTTCCAGGTACATCCGTTGTCAGGAGGCGTGAACAGCTGTCAGTGTGCGTGCGTGCGTGTTTGCACATCATGTGTGCAGCAGAAGATACTTTACCTACATTCACTGGGTTTTCCCTTAAAAGTCTCTGTGCACTAAACATCTGCGTGGAACAGCTACTAGAAAGGAAAACTGGCTCTTAACATGAGGTAATACTTCAACCACTAGTGATTCAGACCTTACCTCAAAACTTATACAAGGAAATATATTTCTACTAAGCAGAATATTTCATAGAATTCTCTACAGACACGATCTAGAGAACATTTCTGAAAGACTACCTGAGACTTCAGGTGAAAAGTGTTTTATCTTTATACAAAAGGAAAGGAGCAAAAATAGTATCAGCAACACTACTCTACCTGATCCAGATCCCACAGAAGTCAGACTTGCCAGCTCTTGTTGTGTATTGAAATCAAAACCATGATTCTCTATTCTCTGAGCTGCGGTGCAGCCTTCTATGGGATATGAGACAGCTCAGTTCTTTACAGAAATGGTCAGCTTTGCATGGAATGAGAGTCGTGCTCATATTGCAATGTATTTACAGATAGAGATACTTAACAATACTGAGAGTGACAGACTTTAAATAGAAGTAGGCATTCTTCAATCATGCTTCAAGACTCAATTATCAAATCTGTAGACCAAAACAGAAAATTCTAATAATCTATCTCAGAACTAAAAAAACCCACAAAGGCAGAAATGAATAAACACCACCATCTTCTTATGCAGATCAAGTCAAACACCTACTGTAAGGAAGAATACATTTCCTTCCACAATTCCAAACGAAACTAAAGCTAAAAAACCTAAAAAACCCTAAAAGATGGCAGCCTGAGACTGTGCCTTGGAATACAGACCTTTTTCTGGGTCTGGCTGCAGCAACTTGGTGTGTTTCCACTTGCTCAGTCACCTGTTGGCATTAGCTAGCTGAGGGAACAGTCCTAACTTCTAGAAACACATCTTAGGCTTTGTTTCAGTTGCTTTCCTCTCCTCTACATCTTTAAGTCACAAAACCAACTCATCTAGCATCCTGCATATTCCCACTGGATGGCAGCCACCTCTTCTACAGTCCCTCACATCACTTATGCCCTGTCCCTGGGAGCAGGAGAACATGTAGCTCTAACATATGCCAAGGACCAAACCACGGTTGTCTCCATCCCAAGATCCCCCAAAGCTGCCCTTGTGACTGCCTGGCCTTTTCTTGGGTTCATCAGACTACAGAATCTGAGCCTTACCACCTACAGTTTGACTTGATAATGTAGACCAGCTTTCCACTGCTACCAGAAAACCAGAGTCTGGTCGACAGAAAAAAGTGTTCCCACTTCCTGGGGTGTTGTGTTGGACTCCAGTCCTGAACACAAAAAGCCTAAATGAAGCAAAATCATGAAAGCCACCACAGACCTCTCTCCCATGGAACTTGGGCCCACTTCTGTCAAACGATCTTTAACAAAAGGAGGAGACGCACAGAGAAGCCACAAAGAATGGATTAAATTGGGACAGTTCTCTAGGTGAGAGGCTTTACTGTGGACAGCTTGGGAGTCTAGACAACAGAAACTTGGTGCAAACAAATTCTACAAGATACTATTTTCATTCAGTTGAGAATGAAACTTAGAAACGAATTCTGTGTCTGAAGGCAAAGCACCAATTTCACTGAGAGTCTGGTATAGTAGATAAAAGGCTGGTGGAGCAACATCTGTCAGTGATGGTCATGTGAAGCAATAGCTTGGAGTAAAATCTCCTACATTACAGCAAAGCTCAAAGAGAACCCAGGGTTGCAAACTAGTCAGCTTCTGTGCAGTAGAAGCTTCACCTGGGTTGTACCTGCCCTCACTACTTCACAAGGTGCAGACTTCAACTGGCTTATCATCATGACAACCATCACAGAGCTGGGCTTTCCTACACCTATGGCATAAAGAATCTGAGCAACTCTGAACACTGCAAATCTGTTCTACATTTGAAACTGAATGCAGTAGATTTTACTATGGCCTTATATAAATGCATGGCTTTAAACTGAAGTAAGCAAAATTGTAAATGATACCATAGAGATGAAACTCCTATAAAATACCTTTCAAGAACTCCTTGAAATTACATTTGGGAAACAAAACCCTCATGAAATATCTTTCTTTCTAAAAACAAATCTGAAAAGAGATTTGTAAATACATACAAAGAAAATAAGAAAAAGTTGAACTTTCCATATTCAGATGCAACATATGCATTCGTATGTACTTAAACATACTACAGATCATTAGAAGTTAGTTGAGTCTTGAAATAAATATCATCAGGACAAAGACTTGCTGTAGACAAGTAATTTCCAGACAAAAGCAAGGACCGGAGACAAAAGACAAAAACAGTAAGAGGGGTCTTCAGGCTGTCTGAATCTCACATTTAAGTAGCTTTTTTGAGCTTAAGACCAACAAAATGCCATGCACAATCCACTGAGTTTCCAAAGCCCCTTGTACGCATCTTTAGTTATGGAGTTCTTCTTACTCTTAAAGTGTCTGTGGGTCTTGCGTATAGATGGTCACACACACCAGAAAGACCTGAGCTGCAGAAACAAGCAGCTGTGTTTGAGCTAAAGCACTACTGTGAGTGATGCATTTTTGGTAGAGAGATACCCTGGGCAACTGGATGTTTTCAACCAAAGTCCACAGGGAGTCCTACCTGGTAAAGCCTGTAACCAAGAGTGGTGGTAGAAGCAGTATGTGTTTGTATCTACATTAACATCTTGTGCAAATGTTACTAGGTTAATCTCAAAGTGGAAACTCGGCTGAAGGGGATTTAATTGGCACCTCCTACACCCAAGCACATTCTTTGACCACTAGGCTAGGGGTTTTTTGGGTGACAGCTCTTTCCTTGCCTTTGCTGAAGCCAAGTCACTACTCTGCCAGGAGTATATGAGTCATGGGGCAAGACTGTGTCTGAAAGCAGCTGAGTGCTTAAGAACAATCAGCTGGAAGGGGCAAGGAGCTGAGTTTCTGGATACTGCTCTGGAATGTGTATGCATTTTACATTAGACCATCACTGGATAAAAATAAAAGCAGGCATTAATTACATTAACCAGGCTGGATTGTACTTTGTATCTATTCCATCTCTCTGCTTCTAATGGATGGGACTCACAAAAATTGTAGAAGACAGCACTTTGCTTTATTCTGTGAAGAAAGAAGCAACATCTCCTCCCTTGCTACTTGACATACTACTCAGTAGCCAAAACTAGGGTTCACAGCACAAAGTGAAGACCAAGATTTTGAAAGAAACCAAAAGAAAATCTCCTCCACTTACAAATGTCATAGGACTTTCTGAACTGATATTAACTATCTGAACATTAAGTAGAAAACCAGAATGTTACAGCTGGTCCAATACTAGACCTTGACAGACATTATTTCCCAATTTTAACTTTAAAGATTGTATGATTCATTTATGTTATTTTCAAGAAGCCACATTCCAAGGAAAATTAATTCTAGATAACATATTGTATTAGTTGGATGAAGAAGACCTGAATTAGTCTAGATCACTGAAGACTCTACTCCAGAGTGGACAGACTTATAAAAACATAAAATGTTTTATTTGTGAAAATAATGTTGTAGATCAGACTTCTACAGATAACACTCTCAAAATTGATACAAAGCATCAATTATTTAAGCTAAAGAGATAACAGCTTAAGACAATACAAACAGGAATGTTCAAGGTAATGAGCGCTTTCATGTTACAAGTTCTCAAGTCTGAGGGCATTGCATCAGGCTAAAGGACAATGAGATAAGAACAATATTGCTAGTTACTAACAAATGGCAGATAAAAGACCTCTTCTGGATTCTGATTAAGTGACAGCATTCTACACATTCCTGTGAGTTGAGAAAGTTTGCCTGAGAACAGCAGCTATGTTACATGCGAAGCACCACTAAACAAGCGTATCTCTATGTTTTCAAATTCCAGCGTGAGTAATGGGCTCTTTCTCCCATCTCTTTAACTTGAACAGAAGCTCCCTCTCTCCTTCTGGACACGCAGGAGTAACTTGCTGTGCTTCAGTTTCCATTAAGACATATAAATGTATATGCTGAAAGTAAAGAGAAGTTCTGTAGGACTCCATGGCTGCGAGCCAATGTTTACAATCCCCTGGGTGGGAAATGACGGGTGAAAGGCTCTCCATGGCAGGCTGTAGGAGTCTTTGCTGTTGCCGACAATGACCTTCTGCCTCTATTTTCAAAGTAGCTCCCTTGTTAACTCCTTGAACACTGTGCACAGAGAGGCTTTAGAGAGGAAACACTTCCCCTGAGAGTCCAAATCCACTTTGAGGCATCTGTCTGACAGACTCCAATTTCAGCAGTGGTTAACGGAGTGTGGACTAATATGTGTACTCTGCATCTGCTGTTGGAGTGTGGCACTGAGATGCAATTTCAGTAGTCCAGAACTGGGCTTAGTTGTGTTCTGCATGATACAAAGTGAAAGTTCTCAGCTTCAGGGAAGGTACATAAATTTACAGGCACAGGGGTTTGTCAAACACTGAGCATAATGAGTCTCCAGGACAGAAGGAAAAATTCAATTTATAGAGATATGTTTTAATTCTCTCTGACCAGTCAATAGCAATGTTGTTCGCTGGCAGTGGCAATCCCTTCTCTTGGGGTGTCCTCCAAAGAGGAATAATATTAAAAATTGAAGACACACTGAACCACGGACTGCCATTGGTGCAGTGAAGATGCACAACAGAGCACCCAGTGTGGAAAGAAGATGTATTGCTTTAACAGGTTTTGCTGCTCTCCTGCCTGACAATGTGAAATACAATATTTAGGAGATCTCTTCATGTGTCACATCCCTTCTGCTGCTCTGTAAATCACTCATGGCTCCTAACAGTTCAGGAAGAGTCCTTACAAAAAAAGATAAAAATGGACTTACAAAAAAAGGCCTTCTAAAATGTTTATTGCAATATATGCTCATCTTTGAAAATAAGAGAATAAATCCAATGGAAACTAATATTCAAGCACTAGTGTAGATGCTTTAATGGTCTCAGAGAGGGAGTCAAGTGCTCTTGTGAAAACATCAACCTTACTACCAGTTAACCTTGGAATACGTTTTCCCATCATCTTTGACACTTGTCTAAGCCTTTCCCTCACAAAGATCTGTTCTCAGAAACAATCATTGCATGCAAAAAATTCTCTACATATTCCCTGAAAGGGAATAAGAGTGCTTGCCATCTCCAGAAGACATCTGCAGTATTAACAGCCACACAGAGACAGCAACATCTATCCCCTCCTTGAGCTTTTAGAGAAGTCCTGTAAATAACATCCTCACGTGGTCAGGAAATACTTCTGTGTGGTCCCATGGATGCCGAGGAGGAGAAAAGAGAGAAGCAGTACCAGAAGCCAGAGCTTCTGCAGAGACACCAAGCCCAAGTATCAGCAGCTCTGAGACTGACACAGACCAACAGCCCCTAAAGCCTCTGTTGCACTGTCTAAGGTTCTAAACTTAAAGAGGAACAGGACAAGCTGGTAGGACCTCAGCTGCTCATCTGAGGCAAAAAATGTTTTGCATGAGAAGGCTGATGTTATTAGGCTGTGTCAAAAACCACAACTGGACATCTCACAAAAAGCTCCAACCTAACTCGAAAATGCACGTAATTCCTAGTGATTTCAGTCGAAGCTCTAAGTGGTTAGAGGAAGACATGTGCAGGCAGTGAAATCATTGATATTTAGATTTGTGCTTGTTTTTAATTGTTAGTACTTTAAAACGTAGTTTTAGAAACAAAATACTAGAAATACTCTCTGTTTTCTAAAGAGTATACAATTGCACCCAATAAACAGTATTTTTTTTTCTAGGAAAATGGCAGCCTGCAAGGAAAAGAATTTTTGATGATAGCAAACAAAGAACATATGTAGTTTGGAATATTTTTCTTTTCTGTTAATACAAGGTTTTGTAACTGCTGTTTAAAATCATTAATGATCCTGGAATCAGAAACTAAGTGTTTTCAAGAGTTAACAGAATTATTGTTTTTAGAAGGATACATTCGGGCTGAATTTAGAGCAAGTTAGTTTTTGTAATATGAAGCTTTTACAAAACATAGGTCTAAATGACCCCTCCTTAAGCTTTTTTATTTACAAAGCATCTTTAAACACCAGATAAACTTTGCTTTGTTTTGGGCTACTGCATGAAAATCTGAAAATGAAACTTCTTTGAAAAGAAGTAGGAACAACACTAAAATAGCCCATCAGCACAATCCAGGAGAAGGAAAACAGAAGTGAAGAGCACAACTAATGAAAAAAAGTGAGTGGATTTTCAGTTACAGCAAAGGTGTTACCAGAATCAGTAAAAGAGGCCTCTAGTGCTTCTTCTGAATAATTTAAGTGTTAGTCTAGCAACATGCCTTGAAATCACTTATGTGGAGACAAACAGTGTTTTTTAATACAAGTCCAGAGTGTAATTGTCAGGCTGGAAAATAATGTAGAGTACTGGAGATGACCTCTCTTAACCATCTTGCCAAGCCTATCTGTAGGACCCGGGATGAACAACAGTTGACTGAGAAATCCTGAACACAAGAATGCTATCTATGTGTTGTATCTCACACGTCAGGCACAAGTGTAATTTTAATCAATTACATCTCAGGCAAGTACTAAGTAGATTACATACCACTCCCATAATAAGTGATCTATAAATCAGCTTATTTTTCAACGTTTAAAAGACTTTCGTTGTCCTTGACTGCAGAAGGAACCAGTGTACTTATGAGAAACGAAGCCATCAGATTAATTCTAATTAATCTGATTTCCCATGAAGTTTTAAATATTTTGCAATGAGTAGCGGCTCACTACATGCAAATACATGATTTTTTTTTATTTTTATGAGGAAAAAAAGACAAATCTGTAATTTGGAACGTTAGTTTGGTATCAGTATATTTATGTTGCTAAGCATGGACCTGCTCTTGAACTTTGCTGACTTAGGGGACTTAAGAGAGTCTCATGCCTGCCAGTGATCAGAAGCAAGCTGTACTTACCTCTCCCACAGATCTGACCCTTCTCTTCATCTACTACTTTTACACCACTTTGACAGCTTGTTTCCAACTGACATCCCTAATTGTGAATAAATTACATTTATAGATGGCACTAGGGACATCTGTAATGTGTGGAGGGTCTTTAAAGAGAGTAAGAATCTGTTTCCACATGTGACAGGATACACAATGGTTGGTTATAGGAGTATGAAGAAGTCATCCATGCATAGGAAACAGCACAAGTATTAGTAAAAAATTAGTAATTTTGCACCAAGGGCCACTGGTCCCTGGAAGACGGTCCAAGTACATCTAAAAATGCTGTATAAATACACGACAACTTAAGCTCATAACAACAACTTATTTATCACCAGCTGAACCTACTGTAGCTGCAAACCCTGTCACTTCCTAGTGCAGCTGGTTCTCCTCTCTATACATACTGACAGCCTTCACACCAACTTGCATCTTCTTTGGAGAGGTGGCCTAATACCTGCAATCTGTTCTTGCTTCTCTTCTCTGCTACGTACTAGTAGAGCAAAATGACTTATGACACTGCATATAGAAAATCAGGAGTATAAAACTTTCTTAAAAAGACGCCAACACCTTAACTGTTTATAAAGACAAAAAAAATAGAAAAATGGTATCAAACCAGCATGTTTACGCAGCCTTCTGTTTTCATCCAAGTGTTAATGCTATACTGCAGGCTTTTCCCTAAACCAGATAACTGTAAGGTCTGATTTCATTGATGAGTTTAAAAAGGCAGCATTCACTGTTACTGAGGGTCTCCTTCTTGCAGCTGTTGCTGTGATGGGTTGTATTTAATGAAATTTTCTCCCTCTTCCCTCTGAAAACTTAACACCTATGATTTAACATTTAAAACACAGCTTCTGTTCAAACACCTCACAACAATAACAATGCATATGCATTGATGTAGTTTTATTTCTTGTAACAAAATCATTAGATTCATGAAGCAACAACTGAACTGCTCCATACACAGTATATAGTTAAAACTGCAGAACTGAAGCCAAAATATGCACAGCTAAAAGGAATGTTACAGGGGGGCCTCTCTTGGTGAACAAAGCAGGCTCAGTTTGGCTCTTTTTCCCTAGCGCTACCACATCCGCACATCATTAGTTGGAAAATTCCAGATATATGCTGTAATTTTTTGTGCTTTTTTTTCCCAGTACACTTGAGGCTTTAGTGTCCAGATGCCATTTTCCCCCCCTTATCTGTCCCTGCTAGTTTGGGTCTTTGCCAGTTGTGGTCAACAATTAATACAGCAAAAGAAAAATACAGTACACTCCCTGGCAACTGGCAGAGGCTCACAGGAAATACCAAATAAAAACTTTATTATGTATTGTTTAACTATTTTGTTTGCCTGTGGGCCACCCTGTTGTTGGTGTAATTTAGAAAAGCATGCTCCATCTGGATGATCTGTGCGCAGGCTCATTGTTCCCAGAATCTGTCACGCACAATCACTGCTTCAGCCTGTGGCCCTCTGCAGAAAGAAGCAAAGGCATGGCAGCCCTCCAGCCTGCATTCCTTTTCATTAGACAACTTGTGACCAAATGTTAGAATAGAAGAGTAACCTTTTAATATTCATGTAATTAATTTACTTTCCCCTTTAATTATAAACCTTCACGTGAAAAGAAGAAAATAAAAAGACTTCCCTTCATGATTCTCCTCCCTCCCCCCATCCTTTCTATCTGCTTTCTGGGACATGGAAGGTTTCATTACACATAGGTACCAGTACTTCTGTCTGTTGGGAAATTCACATGGCCTGAACGTTGGCAGGCTTTTAGTTTATGTATTAATTGGCCTGGTGCATGGAATAGATTCTGAATTATAATAAAATGGGAGAAATTAAATTCTTTCCCCTATACGCCCTTGCAGCATCTGCTTCCTTGTCTTAATCAGTGGGGTAATCCATTGAACACAAAGCCATTCTTCTGTATTTGAAAACACAATAGACATCTAATTGAAGTTCCCTTTCACAGTAAGGTCAGCATATGACTCAAAATACTGTGTCAGCTGGGATTTTGGTTGTGCAGGGTTAGGTGTATAGGCAGTGCTTTGTCAGATCTGCTTTCCTGGAAAATTGTGGCTTTTTTTCTCTTAGGTTAGACCAATGTCGAACTGGCTAACACGATGCAAAAGTTTGCTCCCTACAACTGAAAAAGTGCATTTGATTGCAAGGGAAAACATCTGATGCTTTAAGGTCCCATCATATGAGTTAACTTCAGCACACTGAACCGGGGCCCTAAATTCCACGTGAGTAGTTCACCTTTTAGTTGCTACACCCCATTCAAAGGAATCCAATTGCAGTAGGTCATAATTTAAGTAAATGAAGCTATGCTAGAAACTGCCTGTCTTCAAGGCAGCATTTAAGTTCTTATTGCCTGATTTTGATTGCAGTTTCAATAGGTGATGAGGACATTAAGGATTCACAGCCACTTGGCATATCAAAGGATGGGGGCCCAAACACAGTCAAGTATGCTGTATAAGATGCAATGGTTTCTATGGCAACTGAGGAACTGTTACTGAACTTCATTCATTTTTCTTTTATTAAACAGGTATACTGCCATGTTAGGTCTGCAAGTGATCAACATATATGTTAGTGGTTTGATTAGTTCATGCACCAACCCATCACAGGAATGGAAAGCAGCACAAGAGATTTTCTGTTGTGGCCACTTAAGCAAAAAATAATGTAACAAGTCAGAATGTTTTAGATGAGGGCAAGACTTGAACGTGGAAAGTCTTTCACTTAGTAATAAAATAGCACTTAATTGAGTTGGAACAATTCTGCCTGTTAAGTACCTTTAGCATGGAACATAACAAAAAAGATGACATTTTTCATACTAATTGCATATTCAGGGTATAATATTTCACGTATTCACTATGAAAGAATTCCAGTTATGTGTCAAATTAAACTGCTTGCATATAAAAAAGTAGCATCTTCTGTCCAGAAGGCAAAGCAGCAACTGGAAATAAAAGTGAATTCAAACACTCCTTGGCCTAAAGCAACAAGAAATTAAAAAACCCCAACCAAGTATAATGCAACAAAAAAATCCTTGTCATTGTACTTAGTATGGCCTAATTTTTCCTGTCAATGCATTGATGGTCCTGGTCTTTTTATGCTTCGTCTATTTCTTTTTGCTCTCTTTTCTCCTAATTCCCTCCATGTACTCTACAGACTGCTGTGGATGTGCCATAAACGATACAATTTCCGTGGGAAAGAAAGATGTTAGGAACTGTGCTAAACTGAATTCAAAGAAAGAGGTAGGCTGCTGAATTCAAAGAGGGAGGTAGGATGGACTATATTACAGCCAGAACTCTACAATTAAAAAAGATATTGCAGTATATTTATGACGAGTCATTTAAGATGTAACAGAGATCAAGCTCCTCCCAGGATTTCCAGATTCTTTTCCATTTTCACTTCCTGAGCAAATAAGCTTAAATACTAACGTAAAAACTCAGTAATTAAATTTACATTAATTTTAATGACATTGCTCAGAGGATAAAACCACAAGAATGAAAAGCAATATGCACAACTACACCTGAATGCTTACAAATATTGAAGGAGAGTAATAGACTCCCATAGAGAAATCGTCTGTCCTCTGAAGAATAGGACATAATGTTAAAATCCTTGATTAAAATAATTATGTTGACTAACTGAAACAATTAGTCTATTAACTAGGAATTTATCATAATGGAAAAATTTAATGCTTGGCCATAAATACATTAAATGGTAAAATGTCTTCAAAGAAGAAAACAGATCTTGATTCAAAAGAACCAGATCTTGATTCAAATTTGTACAGCTTGTAACACAATGATATTCTGTTCCATGATGACGAAATCTCAAAGGAATTGTCTCTGCTGAGGGGATTATGATGCAAAAGCTTAACTGCAGAGAAGTTCTTTCCTGAAGTCAGAACAGAAATCCATAGTTTCTCCAAATGACCACAGCCTGATAGGACGGTGCTGTAACTTCCCATTCCACTGACCATATCTGAAATCCTTTACAGTGCAAAAACTCTAAAACTGGAAAAAAAAACCTGTTCCACCTGAAAACTATGGTGGAAGAATGCAGGAACAGTTCTGATGAGCTTCTCCCCTGGACAAGGTGCTTATACAGAACCACTAATTCTTGGAAATACCCAAAGCAGTGTTCAGAGCAGGATATTTCAGTCCTGAAATGAATGTTCAATCAAGATTAAAGGGCTTCTCCATTTTAGCACGCACCTTACCAGAAATTATTGAGAGGTTTGTGCTCATACCTCTGAATGCATCTAGAGCCTAAGGGACGTGAAGGGAATTCTCAGAAGAAAATGACAACAGAAAGACAACAGGTATGGTTGTCTATTCAATACTCGTTCTGTTTTTTCAGACTTCTGGGCTTAACTGCAGCTGCTGTTTATGGAGCTATTCATGTTTATCACAGAATTGTAGAATATGCTCAGTTGGAAGGGACTCATCAGGATCATTGAGTTGAGCTCCTGGCTCTGTGCAGGATACCTCAAGAGTCACACCATGTGCCTGAGAGCACTGTGCAAACCCTTCTTGAACTCTGTCAAGCTTGGTGCTGTGACCACCTCCCTGGGAGCCTGTTCCAGTGCTCAACCACCCTCTGGGAGAAAAACCTTTTCCTAATATCCAACCTAAATCTCTCCTGACTCAGCTTCCTGCCATTTCCTTGAGTTCTGTCACTGGTCTCAAGAGTGAGGAGATCTATACTTGTACCTGCCCCTCTGCTTCCCCTCATGAGGATGTTGAACACCACAAAGATATCTCTCCTCTGACCAAGTGACCTCAGTCACTTCTCATGAAACTTCCCCTCCAGACCTTTCACCATCTTTGAGGCCCTCTTTAATAGCTTAATGTCTTTTTTATATTGTACTGTCCAAAACTGCATGCAAGCCTCAAAGTGAGGTCGCACCAGTGCAGAGCAGAGCATCCAAAGAAAATCTAACATGGACATCTTCTCAACGTACAAGGTGAAAGCTTCTCTTTCATGATGATTTGAATCGCAACATGGAATAATAAAAATAAGACCTGAATATCAACTGTATAAAAATCCTGACTTACTTCATAGAAAGCGGCAAGTGATCAGAGAGCCTATTTCAATGCATACAAAATACAAAATACACGGTTCCATCTCTTCACTTTTAGCTGTTCTTCAGGACAAAGTATAAAACACCTTCCATTTTTTAATTCTAGTTATCTGTGTACTGTAGCTTACTATCACTGCTTGTGAAGCTACTGAAGGCTTAGAGGAAAATAAAAACTCTCTGATTTTGAATATGACTTAGAAAGCCTCAGGCATTTTCATACATTTTTGACTGCCTCTGATAGGGGAAGATATTAATAGTCTTCTTATTAAAAACTTTTTTCATCCCTTGGCATGAAAAACAGTAAGAAGAAATTACTAGTGAGTACCCAGTATGAAGGGTAACACAGTACACAAAGTGATATAGGTTACTCAACATAAAGAAGAATTACCATCCACTTATCATGAATGTTTTTATTTCTAGTCAGCCTAATAGCTTCCTCAGTTCAGTATGAATCTAAGAGTTTTGGAAGGATTTATTGCATTTTACTTGCTAATAGTGTGAGGGTCAGATTACAGTTGCAGTGTATCAGCTGCAGGAAAAGTAAGTTCTACATAATCACAGCAGTTCCCCTCTCAGACAACCTGGTCTTTGCACACTATGCTGCACACTAATGACGTAGACAATGGTAAAAAATAGTTCCTTCATCCTTTCCTGGTGAATCCATTCTTAAGAAACAAATTTCTTTAAAAAAGGTGAGCGCTGGAGCTATCAGACAAATCTGGATGACAAACAGCACTGAGATTAGAAGGGAAACAAGAACATGTACACATAAATTAAAAAAAATAAATCAAAGTTGAGGGATAAAAGTATCTATCACTGCTTGCAAATTCTAAGAACAGCTGTAGTTTTTGTCCTTGCTTTTCTGTGAGTTAATGTCCAAAACTACAGAATGGGATAATCTGTGCACACATTCAGCTGTGTACGACTTCCATTTTCAGAATCTGATGGTTCGATACTGAAGCAGTGCAGAAGGCAACGTCACATGTGACTATACATAGAAAATGCACAGAGCCTCCTCACAGCAGGGTGGGAACTCCACCCCCTCAAGGGCCTCAAAAAATCTCTGCAGGGTAAATATATAGCTGATGTTGTAAACGCAAAGTAGAGTGAGACAGAATTCAGGAAACTCAGGCTAACTTCAGAAGATGTTTACATTGACTATAAAAACTGAAAACGGTGTTTGCATTGAGACAGGCTTTCATCTTTTCTGGTTTAATACAGATTCTTTATTCAAACTTGTCAGAACCTAATGTACACACCTTCTGATTTTTAATCTGAATTTACCTGATGCAAACATATTTTATTTTCTTAAATTCACTTGTTTTATGTAAACTGCTTTTTAACAGTTGCATCTATTACTGCTTGCATCAAATTTCATTTTATAGCATGGAAGTGTTACTATTTCAGCAGTTTTGCTAATAATTGAAGTTATGGATACATTTTCATTTTTATGCAGCAATAATTCTCAACTGGCTACTACAGTTTTAAATGCACTCAAAAGTATTATTCAACAATGTCTTTCAATGTTATTACACATTCTTGAGCCATTGTAAGATTTTTCATTCTCTTTCGCATTAAAAAATGGATCACTGGCAAGACCTTAAGAGTTTAATATGTTTACATGTCACTGTTGCGCAAAAAAGAAAAAGGGAGTTGTGTTCTACAAAGCACCAATGAGAATTCTGTGGCCAAAACCATGAACTGGATAGGCACTTATATCAATACCATTTCCCAAAGTCCTTGTTGTTCTTTGTATACTCCACTCCTTCAAAGCAGCTTGAGTATTTGTTCACAGAACATGTTTGTGTTTTTCAAACAGAATATGAAAACCTGGAATGAGATTCTGGCCACAGTGAAGTTAAAAGGATGTTTTCCATCAGCTGCACTGGAAGCTAGGATTTCATAGCATGGAGATTCAATATTATTGTGCCAGTTTACCATGCCAGTTTCCCATCATCAAAATTTGAAGCTAAAACCAAAGTGGCATAATTTTCTTCTTCATTTGTATCAAAAGGTCCTTGCTAGTCAAATTACTATATCTGCAAATACTAAGCTTTGTCTTTAAGTCTTAGTTCATAGTATAAATACAGTTTTCCTACAAACTCGAGGTTTCTACATTTTCAGATATTGGTAGTAATACAAATGGTATTGATTTCTGTTAAAAATTATTCATTTGTCCCATAAATGACTTGAATTAATCTCACTACACTGTATGACACTTTACAACGTAAAGTGCTTTTAATGTCCTCTGAAATTACAGTTCAAACCATGTTTAAACCTCAAAGCTAACTTCTCACAAACCAGAGAAGTCCATACGGGAAAACAGGGGGGGTTTCCCCCACTCTGTTCAATTAACATAATTTTTTCTCTATAAAATCTAGTTGCATTTTTCATAAACTGATTTTTTTTTTTTCACAGACTGGTGAAAACTAGTTTTCTGAAACTAGGTTATGCACTGACTTTGGTCCATTTAACAAGGTCAGACTGTTTATTCTTGACCAAATTCTTTCCCACTGTAAAAAGGTACTTTTAAATGCCACATTCCAAAACAGTGCCAGTAAGTCAATGAAGCATATTTTCCCACAAGAACTGATACCATGCACAGGCCCCTCCTTATTTAATTCTTCTAGTGATTAAATTACATAAGGTGCACGATGTCTTCAGTGTCCCATAGCATTTAAATCTATCAATCTATAGTGCCAGCTGTGCCTTTATTAACTTAAATAGTTTTATTCATTTCAAAGCAACACTGTCTGAGCATTATCAGTCAGTAATAGAAACTAAAAGACATTTAAGTAAAAATTTTAAATATAAAAATAAAATCACCCAAATGCAAAATTCACTGTTGATTTAAAGACAGGCCTTCTTATTTGCCTTGTAAATTGGCTTAGTTGATTGAAACCTTTGTTTATTTATATCAGCTGAAGTATGTGGCTATTATGACCTACTGCAATAGCCATAAGAAAATGTAAACCAGTAAAGCATTTTCAGCTTTTAAGCTATGCTTCCAAACTGGTTTTCATTTTATGGAGCAAGAATATAAATATGTAAACAAAATTAAGGAAAAAAAACATTACTATAAGAAGATACATATCTACCTCTGATCCTTTCTGTTTAGATGTTATAGTGAGCATGTTTTGAGATGTGTTTCTTCTTAATGTAACATGGCATGCAGATCAACCCAGCATACTAAACTTCACACCAAGATTTTCAAATTTTCCACTAATCTTCTTTTGCATTTTAAGAATGAATTGATTGTTTCTGTCCTTGCAAATGCAATATGAAGCAGAACTTTGAAGAATCATGTGGAAAGATGTACATACAAATAAAACAGGGTTAAAAAGCACCAGCTACAGCTTTTTTTCTGAGATTTACTGTCAATGAAATTACAGCACCAGTGGTGGAAACACATTCTTTGAAGTGATCAGTAATATATTTGCAAGGTAGCCAGAACTGCTCTGCCTCAAATGGACATAGGAAGTAGATATTATTCTTATGGAATACTAGAAGAAATGAACTCAAATATTCACACCGAAGGTGTTTACAAATATAGTACAGGAAAGTGTGTTTGATTATAATTTGATTCCAACAGAGCACCTTTTAAATATATACACTCCCCTCCCCCCCACCAATCAAAAAAAAATTCAAAATCTCTCCTGTGAGTTTTTTTACACGAATTTTAAAACCTTCAACATGACTCTATGCACTCTAACACGAAATCCATGCCATGCTTCTGTCTTGCACTTCAAGAACTCAGTCACACTGTTCAACAGAAATAATTTAAACAACCACGGAAACAATCGCGTTTCCATGAATGTTCTTAACATCTTGTGAAAAACCCCCCAAACCTAGTAGTATTCCATACTTTGCAGGCTACCCTGTAGAAGAGTAAAAATTTTTGTTCACTGACTACCCTGTAGAAGAGTAAAAATTTTTGTTCACTGTCATTTAAGAAGAGCCAGGCTTTACGCCAGAGTGAACCAAATGGTAAGTTTGACTGTTCCATGAAGCCAGTCTGTAGAAGCGCTAACACAAAGTGGCACTTAGTTTGTATCCACCTCAATGTTATTTTCCAAGTAGATTAGAAATTATTATGTAATTATTCTCTGAAAACTATCACTACGAGTGGTATTACAGGATGTTTATACTGCTCTAGAAATCCTCAACTGACTTATGGTACTCCCAAAGATATTATACATTGCCAGACCCTGATAGCTTTAATTTTCAACCTCATGTCTTTCTTTAAGGGATAGTAAGAATCTCACAGACTTAGGCCTTGCATTTTCTTATGCCCAAGACATTTCTCCTATGTATAGAACGATGTATACACATACAAAACTTTCCCTGTTTTTCAAAGACACAACATCCTCAGGCTATATTAATTCATAGAATCTTTTGCCTGAAGATTTAATCAAAATAGGGAACTCGTTAATTTTTACAGGATAGGTGAGGAGGGGCAAGAAGACACGAAATGATGGTGGAAGTCATGCATTTGTTTTATTTAACAGAAAAGTTGTAGAAAGTCCTGTTTTGCTGAAAAAAATCAAACAGGAGGATATAGTTTTCCTCTAGGACTTATTCCAAGTACTCCACCCAGAAGCTCTCAGCTTTCTCAGCATTTTGCTGTATATATTCCTGTTGATGTTTGTGACTTTAGTGCCTGCATTTGTGCACTGCTTCCCATTGCTCCTCTCAGTCTCAAAGATACCTTCTCAAACATGACTGGCTCTTTTGCATTTTCATTCAGATTTCAGTCAAACCTGCTCACCCACATAGCTTAGATTCCTAACTGGTCCTGCATATGTCATGTATTTTGGGTGACAGTTCATATTATTTCAGCTATACATTGCACAAAAGTGCATAATTGCTTTTATAAATGTATCCAAAATGTGCCACTGCTTTTATGCTTCAATTACACTTCATTTCAGGGAAAGCTGTTTCAGCTCTGCCCGTATCTTGATGGAATCCTTGAAAATGATGTTCTTTATGATGCACCAAAAGCCCAAATGGTAAGGGTATCACGATTGACTTGCGCTGGCTTCATGTCAGCTGACTAAAGATCTGAGTACCATGTAGATGCTCACATCTGAACTTGTCACCTTTGACAACCAGTGGAAAGAAGCAGGTACTGCTGAGTCTGATCCATGTTAATTGTCTTGTTTAAGCTGAGATAACTCATTCTACTGATTACACTGATTAGGAGGTTACTTTTGATTACTGCTAGGCTACTTACACAGTGAAGTAACTTAAGAGTTAGATGTCCACATATTGTCACATAAATCACACTTACAGCATTTCTGTGTCAGGAGATATTCACAAGGCCTTCCAAGTTGCCTTATAGTTTTTCTTCCTTTCTCCACTTCCTTTCAAATATTTCTCAGATATCTTGAAGAAATGACTTTTGGTTTTAACAACAGCACAATAATGTCTGAGACACACCCTCATAGTTTTATTCTAACTGGGAATGTACTGTTACAACAGCTTTTTCAGCTTTCTTTTGGCAGCGTGCATATATCTGATAGGTGCTCAACTGGCAGAGTTTGCTATGGGATCTCTCTCTTGACTTCCCAGGCACCACTCCATTTATTCAGGTCAGCATTGGACAGCAGTACACTCTGAATTTCTCCAGTACTGATTTTTACCCCTAATTTCTCTTAGCCCTCTGGGACACTATCAACTCTCCCTTTTTAAAAACTTTTGCACAAGTAATAAGCCATTGAGCACTCTTACCTTATCAAACATTATCACCAATTTTTCCTCAGAAAGAGGAAGGCTCATCATCTGATTCCTGTAAGGCGAATCATGGTCCCTGCAGATCCATGCAGTGTACATGATGTAAATGTAGATTATTAGCTCATACCTAGACAAAATGAATGCTTAGGCACACTATAGGTTCAATGACTTCTATATGCTATCAGAATGGATACTAGATGCCGATTCCAGTCCCTTTTGTGCTGGTCTACAAAGGTACACAGCTGAACTCTTGTTTTGTATGAAAAGCTGCTTCAAAACTGCAGATTCTTGACATTAAATTTTCCCTTATATTTGTGTGCAACTTGCCTGGGATCCCGTAACTAGTGAAGAATGAACTCATTACAATGTCTGCTACTGTCAGGGCTCTTGGTTCCTCGCTTTGTGTACCTTCAGCCATCTCAGAAAATTGCCTACCGCTACCATCTAGCATTGCCTGATGGGCTTCTCCGCTCTGAGGTCCAAACACGTCGGTAGCCCTAGGCTTCACTGTGGCTCTCGGCGATACAGTAGCAAGTTGGATCTGTCTTTTGGGAAGCTACTTCGTGGCTGTACAACCACGGCGTCCATATCCCGCACTTGTTTTCCATTTTCTCTGTGCCCTCCACTGAATAAAATTCTTCCTCTAGGTTAAGAAGGGATTTCCCAGTCCAAAAATGTGGAACAGTTTAACAAGCACAGCTGAATCTTTCTTTCACTGGCACCTATAGTTATCACCTGATGTTTCTTCCCACTCCTTGTAGATTCTGTATCTCATCTTTAACTTCCAGACTAATACCATCTGCTATCATCACTGTGTTATCCAAAGACAATTTTAGATTCTACATGCCAAAAAACTTTTCATCTCACATATCATAATGCTCTTGTCTGGAAGCTTCTCATTGAGCAGAGGATCATTCCAGCTCCCCCACTGGATAAGCCATAAACATCCATCCTTCCGTAAACTACATGAAAAGAGAATATAAAAATCTTTTGAGGATGTATTTTTTTTTGCCAATATATTTTTCATGGTTCCACTTAATGTTGCACTTGCAATCAGAACTTCACCAAGGCACTCGATCTGTCCTATCCTCAAACTTTCTCTCATACAAATGACAGGGAAGATACTATAGAGATCTATGCAACTCTAAATGTCTGGATTTTGTTGAGTGGCATAAGAGATGATCATCATCCAAACTTGTGCTTCTGTGTCAATACTGCCACGGAACTGTAAGCTCTAGGACTTGTACCCAGTACAAACAAAAACGGTTCTGAAGCGGTTTTGAAAAGTGATAGGTAAAGGGAGACGAACTCGTAAGAACTATTTCCAACACTGAAAATTAAAAAGTCTGACTCTTGTTAACTTATACAGCTTTTCAGCTCAAATCATTATGCAATGTTGAAATGCATAAATAAATGTTCTCTAATGTCCAGTACAGGTGAGTGGCTGTGGAGTTGACAATCCTGTAGAGCTGCGAGTTTCTTATCTTCAGTAGAAACTCCCCCGTTCACAGACTGTGTGTGCAAGGTAAAAGACCTCTTTTGGAAGCATTTCACTGTCCACTAGGCATTCTTTCTCCTGTTCTGCAGAACAGAATATATGCTTTTTCAGATCCTTTGTGCTAGGAACAACGCTGTTAAAAACGTTTCTTTCAAACCCAGGTCATTCATCCTAAGTATAGCAGAAGAATCTGTGCAGTATACAGAAGAAAGAAATATTGTGGACTGTCTTTTCCACTACCTACTCAACTGTTCCTGTCCTATCAAAGAACTCTTGCTCTGAATTGCCTCCTAATTTTTTCTGATAGTGTACTTTTTTTCCCCAACCTTTGGACTTGCTTGACACCATATACTTAGTTAAGGTAAAAAGCAAGTAGTACAGCATTAAGGGTAGTATTTATTCACTGTAATAAACAATTCTTTTAAGATAAGGGTATTAATTTTGGATGCTAATAGCCATAAAAAATATGTTGCAGTCATTTCTGAATCATAGATAAGGGTAAAACCCAAGAACTAGCTGAAAGCACATCTCTTGCTCTACGTATTTCTTCAAAACTTATTTCTTCTTTCCTGCCAGCGAACAATGAACCAGCTGTTTACATGGCAGGTTTCCATGGTTACAATCTTGCATGGGGCCCACACGGTACAACCTATATCATTGTTAAATCAAAAAATATCTCCTGCTTCCTAAGCTGAAAGTCCCTACTCTCATTATTCCTCGTTTAAGTCCACAACATGACATCAGAACTCAATCAGCATGAACCTGCAGGTGGTTGTTTTCCCTCCTTTTTTCGCATCAGTTTTCTCCTGTTTCTGTGCTTTGTAGATTAATTGCTCATGTTTCTTAATGCTAGTTTGCTTTGCTTTTTTCTTTTTATCATCTGTTCTTTGTCACTCAGGCCCAGTAAACGATGAAAACTCTGATCCTGTTTCAAATCACTCTGAAATTTTAAAGCAAAAATGTATTGAGTCTTCAAATAGTATGCAGTCATTGCATTTTTTAATTATTTTTTTCTTCTTTACTGGAAAGCTACTACAAGATGCCAGTGTCATTACGATAGTTGCCCTGGAGAGCAGAACAACTTGCTGACTGCAAACGAATTATCCGCAAATCAGCTCTTCCACACTGATCACAAGTTTAAAGGGTATTTTCATAGACTGTATCTGTAGAAAAAGTTCGTCTTGAATTCATTACAGAAATAGCAAAATCCAATGCAATGGTTAATTCATCTGCTCCTTTAGCTGTTCTGATTCACGCTTGAATTCTATAGACTTTTGCAGCAGACAACAACTTTGTGCATTTTAGAGCAATCATAAGTTTTATTTTCAAATCTCCTGCTTAATTTTTTTAGCATGTCTCATTCGGTAACTAATCTATGACCGTTCTGCATATTTCATAGAACCAGTTATACATTTTATTAGACCAATTTTAACTACTGCTACTCCTCTGACAGACCTAAATAAAAACTCAAGCCCCTGCTTGTACCTCCAAGATCTGACTTTCAGTCTGGCGCAATTTACTGAACTATACTGGGAGTTTTTGATATATACTAAGATATCCTGGCTGGTTTTGTACTTTTGAACAGCATTCTACAGTCATCTTTCACGACACTTACATTTAACTGAATTATTTCTTAATTTTGGCACTTATGTGACTTTTTCCTGTTTTACAAACCATAGTATTTTTACTACTTACAAACAAACGTAGTTTATCTGATCAGAATCTCTTTTTCCATTGTCTTTTAAACACAGAATTGTTCTGGAGTTTCAGAGAAGCAGATTCTGTTATAACTGTACCATCTTCTGATGCCTTTCAATGACAAAATATTCTATTTCCATGGCAAATCTTACAGATCCCCAGAGTGCTTTTGGCTTCTTTGCTTTACCTTGGTTACAAAACCCCATCAGTGTCAGCCTCTGTGGTATCTGTGTGTTGTAAGAATGCAAGTGTCCTTGGGTATCTCTCTCTTCTTCCCGTCTGGAGCTTTCAGTATCCAAGCCTGCTTGGATTGATGGCTGTCCTTGACAAAGATATCATGGCCTTATAGCGGACCTGAGCAGTTGAGGCCAAGCATAAATTCTGAAGCGCGGACAGAGCTGGGCTACTTAGAAAGGCTACCAGAAGTCTCCTTTCTGCTCCTTTTCCTCATCATATAGTGTACCATGCTGAAATAAGCTTCCCTGGGATTTTCAGTAGGCACTCTTCGTATTTGAGCTGGGAAAATATAAGTCTATAGGATGCACAAAGAGGAAAAAAATTATAAACAGTCTCCTGATGGGTTCGTTTTTACATCCAAGTGTTTACTTCACTTCCACAGTAGTCTATGTTCCTGCTTACTTGTGTGTGTTGATTTTTCTGCTCAAGTCCTTTCTGAAGGTTATTTTTGTTAGCTACTTCCAAGTTTATCCAAGCTTTTCTGGCATCTCCTGTTTCACGGAAGGTCTGACCAGGTTTTCAGCAGTCAGGCTAGTTGTCATTCATTGATGTGAGTTGCCAGGTTCATCCCATTTCCAGATGGGGAACATTGCAGACTTCCCACTCCATCTGGACTTTTTCAATTTGCTGTCCCATCAAGGATTCAGATCATCTTTCATCCCTACTTGTGAAACTTTCAGGTTGTATTTTTGCTTCTTTTACGTCTCACTTTAATTTTTTGTTCTTTCATAGCCCTTATTTAAACTGTAGCCTCCTTTGGTTTTGAAGACCATCTCATCTAAGTTTCATGATTTCCTTCTTCGGAAGATGAATTTTGCTAGGTGCTTCAGAAGGGTGCTTCAGAGTCTCACTACTTGTTTTCTAACTTTCTGCCAGAAGTAATTTAAGTTAAAGTTATGTAAGTCAGTTTAAACTAACTAGTACTCATGCCATCACTGATTTTTTAACATGTTCTCCCCATGTGGGTCCTCAATGATGTTTTTAGGTATCAATTGTATGTACTGATTCATTTTGTTAAAGTAATTCAGATTCTTCTTGCCTCACAGAAAAGAGTGTCCCTTGTTGTCTGAGTGTTACACAGAAATCTGTCCTTCCCCATGACTGTTCCTGTCCAAAAACGTCTCTCAACCACAGAGAAAGTGAGCAGCTTACAGTATTCTAGATGAGGTCTGATCAACTAATTTGTGTTGCGGCATCAGTATTTTATTATTTCTTATAAATTATCCTACATGTAACAGTCTACATTTTCATATGCTCTTTTCATGCATCTAAATGATAACTCATAGTCCATATGTGATCTCTGCAGCTTGCTACCAAGCTATTTGTAAGATCCCAAAACTGAGAACTGATCTTGTAGCTCAGTAATTCTTTTAGTGTAACGTATCTTCTTCTGGATTTATCCACTGAAATGCTGAAAATGGGAATCTAGAGAAATCTAGTTGAATTCTTCTGTGCCCTATAATTAACTGAAATCTGGAAAATCTAAGGCTAACATACTCCCACTATTTATCAAATGATTTATCTTACCACATTTTGCAAGGATGAATGTATTACAGCTATAGGTAACTGACCTCTTTAATGCAACTACAAGGCATTGGTCATCTGCCACCACTTAGCAAACAATGATAAAGAATATAATGGAGTTAAATTAAGAATGGGACATTGAAGGCTGGACATCAAGGAAACTTTCTGAAAGTGATTACACAGAAGTTTCGGAACAGGCTCCCATGGGAAGTGATGGAAACCCTATTTCTTGGCACATTAAAGTTATGGGCAAAACATCAGAAATGCAACAGAGAACAATCTTACTTGTTTCACTGGACTGGATGATTTCTCAGCTCTTCTCCTTTCGAGCTCAAGAATTCCACACCAGCAAAGCTGAACAAGTACTAAATATTGTTAGGCTAAGAGGAATTTCCTGGGCTGTACCTGTACAAGGGAATTCTCAATTAGAAACGCCTTCTACAGCAGGACTTCGGACAGTGTGAAGAGAACATTTACAGTTACTTCCCTGCCACTGCAAAAAGGTGCCAATGACTCGTTTTTATTACACATAAAGCCCTAAGAGCATTTCTGTCAGCACTGTATAGACACCTGCCTTCACTCTGGAGTAGCAGGAGCTCCAAGGAGAGTATGCTATTTGGTCTGCTCCTCTTTCTTTGGATGTCTCATGTTCAAGTACCAAACAGGCCCATGCCTGCTTATTCAGTGTGCTCTGATAAGAGCATAACCTGAGGCTGTATTTTAGTGTTTCAGGATGGTTCGAAATTATGTGGGAACAGTTTTGTAAATACACAGAGAGAGACCTTGTCAAACAATCAAATTGTTTCTACAATCCAACCCACTCAGTTATCTCTGGGAGTAGATGTAAGAACAGAGCCACTTAAATCAACAGAAAAATAGTACAAAGAAGATGTAAATCACTGGGTGGGGGAAATGCACCACGTATTTTTACATCTGAAAACAGGAGACAGAAGTATGGTCACACAAAAGCAGGATGCTTTTATAATATAGAGAAAATATGCAGTAGTAATTTTCTCCCTTCCTTTCTCCCTTTTACAACCTCTGCCCCAATTTTTTTAGCAGATTAAGCACAGCCTGTTCCTTATAAAGTCAGTTCTACATCCTCCAGTCTGTTCACCAGATATTTCTTTGAAACCTCTAATGCAATAATGTACCATTACTAACATCTACTGTATCTTATTAGGTGAAAGAGAAAGGAGAGAAAAGAAAAGAAGAGAAGACAAGAGAAGAGAAGAGAAGAGAAGAGAAGAGAAGAGAAGAGAAGAGAAGAGAAGAGACCATTTTATCTTCACATCAACATGTGAAGGCCCATTTCTACTGAGTACATTTTTCTTGCACCAATGGAACTGTGCTATTGCAAAACGACACCAAATTTCACCCTGAGGTGAAAAGGCAACGCCTCACAAAAGCAAAATTAAGAGGAACCTAAGTAATATCAGGTGTCAGATTTAAAACAAAATAAAAAGCTTTTCTCACAGTGCCGAAGTTAACTGTAGCCCAGAGTAGAAATGGTCCAAAAAGTAAGCAGATTAGTTTATGGAGGATGGGCACTTCAGTAATTTTTATAGACAATGCTCTAGATACAAGCTTCAGCATTGGAAATTGCTACATTTCTGATTGCTGAAAGCTGTTTCTTCTCTCCCTCTTAAGCATCCTCTCTTGAACATTATCCTTTGATAGAGCACATAGTCAACCTTTGGTCCAGCCCAGCAGAAACTTCCTTTGTTCTGATATGAACTGTGCTCAGAGTTGCACCTCTTTTCCTTTTTTTCACCAGCACAAGGTAAATTTACACTGCAGGTTTGCACTGGTGCAGCTGCAGGGCTGCACAACATACTCAGCTCAGTGTGGACAACCTCTGTTCTCACGTATCATATATTCTAATGTCCGCAGCTCTGGAAAGGGATTTTCTGGCACAGAAAATATTCTCATGTGAAGCCAATTTGCTTGTTTACTGTGAAATAATTTACTTCCTTTGAAAGATTAAAAGATAGGCTTTTTATGGTTCATGATAAACCTGGGTCTGAATCAGAGCAGAGGGCTGCATTCCCTGCATTCCTGACAGGTCTCAAGGGTGAGTGCTGGCATCAGCTGCAGAGGAACAGCACAGAGCGCTGAATGCAGGTCTTGGCACCGTGGGGGTAAAAAATACTTCAAACACTGATACAGATGCCCTTAGAAGTTTTGTTACAGTCAGATACAGTAATAGCCTTAAACGAACCAGTTGACTGGTTCCTCTAACATCTTCACAACAGCGTAAATCAGCATGAGCTGCGAGGTTTCGAAAAACATTTCTGCCTTTGAGTTACTTTAGTTATTCGAGGCCTCAGCTGAACACTTCAGATGTAGTTTCATAACTGACTCCAACAAATCTAAGAAGGTGGTGTCTAGGGAGTGGATGACCCCATCTTTCTGCTCACCCTCCCTTGTGTGTCAGTGCCTTCAGTCATGTGGCGACGCAGTGATTTCCATCTACTAAACCACCTGAAAATTAGTAACTACTTTATACAGGGCTCATTTTCAGTCAGACTGCAAGAGAGTGACCACTAATGCCAAAGAAATGGAAGTGTGCAGCCAAAAGCAGGGCCATCCTTTCAGCAGCAGTAGAAATGTTACATCTACTTATGGTGACTGTGAAACAGCACCTGTAGATTATTTCTGGAACATGTCTCTAGAAGTAACAACCTTGTCATAAATCCTCTGTCGCTGTGAGAGCAGCTAGTACATCTCTTCCAGACAAGTATTAAAAATTTAAAGGTTCTTATGACGGGCAACAAAAATTAAGTTGGTTTTGAAAATTATCTTATATGATTATAATGTAGATGAATAAGAAACTTCTAATTTCCTCATTTTGTTAATGTGTATTTCCATACTGCCCTTTGATTACTATTGTGACATTGAACAATCTGCTTTGTCATTGTTATTTTCATACAAATCTGGGTCTTCTTAGTGAACATCTGATCTGAGTCAAGTCATCATAAATGTATCTTAGAATGTTTTCAGTCATCTGCAGACCGTACCGTCAATGCGACGATAATGATTTTTGTTCTTAAGATGACTCCAGAGATAAATGACTCATTTTATGTGATGGAAATAACCTTCTAGAGGGTTGGGAGGATGCAATAAAGATTCCTCCAGATGTTAAAATATCAGAAAAATTCACTAATTGTTTCACAAAGCCAGACACATGGACTTTTTATGCAGAACTGTGTATTAGTAAGGAAGACAGATTTTCCCTAAATAAGACAACAGTTTTGATCTTACTGCACTTCTAAATAGCCACAAGCTCTCAGCAGCAGCACTGACAAGCTCAAACCCACATATTTTGATCCACTGTGTGTCTGTGACTCATTTTCCTTTTCAGGGACATTTGGATGGACTAGACAAATGCACCATAATGAAAAAACTGGAAATGAGGGCCCAGATCTCAGGTGATGTGCTTCCTCACAACAGTGAAGTGCATACCAAAACAGTGCCACTTGCACCTGTCAGAGGGGAGAAGAATTATGATCTTATTAAATCATGCACGAGATGAAATCAAGTATCACTGTACTGATTTGTACTGACTTCATTAGGACATTCTTTAACACTTAGTTTAACCAGTGGCAGGTGGTTGCTTAATTCCTATAGGTCTCCTCTGATGTGTGATGGTAACTGTGAGCTTTAAATAGATTGGTCAATCAGGTCCATTTAGGGATCCTCAACGTATCTCAGGTTAAAGCTGCACTGCAAGAGACTCAGAAGAGGTGGCCATAAAAAAAAGAGGGAAAAAAAAAAAAAAGGCAAAAACCAAGGCAAAGCAAAAGAAATTCTTTGTCTGGGTTCTCATCAATCACATTGGCTCAGACAAGAGTTTACATTTACATTATTTACTAACAGGGGGCATTTACTGGAAAATTACAATGCAACGGTGAGCAGGAAACAGAGAAGCACTCATTCCTCCTTGGAAGAGAGTTTTTCTGTCATTTTTTGCTGTTGTTTTTGTTGCTGTAACTAACTTACATATTTGTTTTTACAAAGTAAGCCCCGTTAGTGAAAATTATTTTATGCTCCCTTGCTACTATACCAACAAAATGAAACCCAAGTTCTTGCATGATATGACATGTAAACCATTTGCACTGAAGTGACTGCCAGGAACAGATGGAAAGTTTTTATCCTGAAGAAATACTCAAATAAAATGCTAGCATAATCTAAAATTATTTACTGACAGTAACTGCAGAATATTTTGTGTCCTCTCTTTTTAGAAAATCTATTTAGTTGGGTCTAGTACTCAACAACTTACAGCATCAGCAGAGAAAGTGATGTATTTTCCCTTCTGTGTTGGGTAAATCTGAAAACGAGTGGGTTTTTTTTAAAAAGGATAAACCAATTTTGTTGGCATTTCGTGGAGAAAAAACCCCTCAGTAGTGCTGACATCTAAGGTAAAGCACATGTTTTCAAAGAAAGTATTGTAAGTGTGTTACAAACACTAACATTTTGCCAGTTTCACTCAAGATCCTGATGCAGGCCAGGTTTTAAGAGCTGGACAGCCTCAGCTCCACCTAGATGCTCTGATCACAACTGCATGCACTTATCTCACTTGACATTCTTGTATGCCATGATTCAGCTTCATTTCCTTTCTTTAATGCAGTCAAAAGTCAATAGAAATAGATAAATGGATTATTACTTTTTGATAACACAACTTCAGATTTTCCAGACACCCAATTGCTCCTTTGCTCAGAGGAAGTTAGAACTTAATGCTCATTTTTCTGCACCAGGAAAAATGTGACAGTTCATTAGCTTTTTCTATCCAACTCTAAAATTACAGTCACATCAATCTACCTCCTCTGTCCTATGGAGCTTCTCTGTTATCACAAAGCCTATTCAAAATTTTCCCAAGGGCCAAGACTAACACTTGAAAAAGAGTCTAACTTTGCACGAAACCAAAAGCATGCCCTATTACCCACCATCTGAGACACCCCGCCCAACCTCATTCTTTCTTGTGCTATTATTGCAGACTCGTATCAGGTCTCAGTCTGAACACAGCTGGGAGCAGTGATCTCCACCCTGCCCCCCCGAGCCTGCGTAACATTAGTTTGAATCTTTTATTCATTCACTGACAGAAGTATCAAGAAGCTTCTTTAAATGACAGCAATATGCCTGGACTACCGGTCTGCCAGAAGGATTCTCCAGCATCCTGTAAATAACCAGCTGTTAGAGAGAGACTGCTTTGAAGTTACCATTTGCAGCACCCACAACACTTGGGTTGGATCAGTTTTTACTGGGCTACTTCCATGGCAAGCTCTTTCTGTCCCATCTGAGGAGTTTCTTTGTAAGCAATGAATGAGGATGTATCTTGGGAATGGTCTGATACTTCAAAAGATGATTCTTGTAGTTTATCTTGCAGTAAGCTTCTCCTCTGAAGGAAATGCTGCAGAGCCCTTGTATCGATCACAATGATAGTCTTTTATCACTGGGCTGTCTGTACTATCACTATCCAAAGCAAATCTTTGCAAGCTGTGACTTTTGCTAATTGATATATGTATAGATATATTCTGTCTTTTATAATGCAACACTTTTTTTCTGCAAACACTTCGAAACAAGCTGGTCTTGCTGAAGCCTACGAAAGTTTACTCACTGCCTGGTGAAGAACTGCAATTTAAACTATTTTTGGAATGGCAAAGTCAAGAACATCTTTATGTTTAAAAAACAGAAGCTTGGGGGTTTGGGGTTGTTTTGTTTAGCTGTGTTTCCTGTGCTAAGCTTCAATGGAGGTAAAAAAAAGAAGCATTTGCACACCTACACAGCTAGCCAAAGGAAGAAGTTAAAATCAGAAAAGGAAAATTGATAGCTAAAACACATTTAGTGAAAGTTTCTAACCAGCAACCAGTTTGTAGGACCAGTGAAGACTGACACTTAAAACCACCCCACATTTATCACATTCTAAGCAACACACCCCTATAGTTTTCTACATACCCAGACACAAGTTTATTTTGAAGATGTTGAACACTAGATGTTTTAAAACATTTATTAACTTTTAATTTTATTTTTAAACTATTAATTTTTTAACTTAAAAAGACCATGGTCATAGCTATTTTGTTTTTTTCTTTTTAAGTAAGAAAATAATGACATACTAATTTCGAGGTGTGAAAGCCATACTTGCATCTATGCCCATATACTCGATTTATCCTTGATCACAGATTAATTCAACTATTTTAATACTCTTTAGTTTTGCTTCGATGACACTTGGATGCTTATCTGAACACAGCACAAACTTGCATGTGGATAATCCCTTAGTCTGAACAACTCTTGTTCACAGCAGCACCAAGAGTACCAGCTGATGGGTTTTAACACATGATTTTCTTGCATGCAAGTATTAGATACTCGAGCAAATGTACATACTTTACAAAGCAATCCTTGCAATGTTCTGTTTTGCTGTGGTAGATTTCTGGGTCTTTTGAACTTCCTTCCTGAGAAGGCTAGATTGTCATGGAAAAACTCCTGCTCAGTTCTGTAGATATTTTTTCCTCATTTCATGCAGAACTTTTCAAAAATGTCCTGCTGGAAACCCTGTAACATTCTGCAATTTTAGCTTAAGCGATTTTATGCATCAACAGAAACACTCATTGAAGCTGCTTTTTCTCCTGCTTTGAGTTACATGACCTATCTTCCCTGACCTCAGCAGCCAGATTCCTTCACCTTTAGATTAGACTACATCCTACAGAGAGTGAAAAAAACTAGCCCTAAAACACAGGTTCACATATGTTTTATGCGACAAGGACACTTTCCTATGTTTAGCAAGGTGATATAATTTTCTATTGCTTCCTGCCTTCATTCACTCTGAAGCCAGATGTCCATAGTTACATCACATGACAATGTGAAGACCCTTGCACAAACTAATAATAAGAATGAATTGCTTCTTATTAACATGAGCCAGGCTAATTTTTACAATACGGTGTAAAATGCAAAGTGGATCCTTTCAGTTTCTTTTTTCAGCAGTTCTCCCTTTTCTGTTTTTGTTGTAAGAGTTACCGTTCATGGCAGTTGTGATACTCAGAACAGAAAAAGGAAGCAAAAAAATCATGAGCAGGCAACAAACCCCAAAGATATCCCACATGCACACAGCATGGCAGCTCCTCAATATGCTCCAGAGATGCTGTACCAAGATACAGCAGCTAATCCTGGGGGCAGGGCCAGCAAGCGTGGAAATGTGGTCAAAAAGCAAGGAGCTGGCAGGGCTTGTCCAGCATTAATGGAGGAGAGGGCTAAATCTTCTGCAAGCGAGCTCATGTCTGAGCCAAAGGCAACCAGGAGAGCTGGTGGGAGAGGGGCAACAGTGGCCGGAGACCTGGTGGTACTAGGGGTGCTCTTTAACAGCTGGCATGGGAAACAGCTGTGATTTTGGCTGCCAAGTCTTCTTCAGCTTCCTCCAGCACAACTCTATTTGTAATCATTCAGTAACATGGAAGGAAGCACTGACTCCATATCCACAGAGGTGGAAAACCAGAGCATGATGGTGTAGCATTTTCACAATTATCTGTGGAGTTTTTTCAGGCAAAATACCTGGGCTTCGGCCAGAGCTTTATCTTAAAATGGATACTTCAGGAACTTTAACCATAGCTGTCTGACTGAATGTACAAAGGAAGTCAGTACCACTACAGAAGCTTGACTGATGGGAGTTTCAGAAAACTAGCACATTATTTATCCCTCTGTAATCAGTCATGATTTAATTTAGAGCCAGTAGTCAGTAACTGATTACTTGTACAACATAATCACAACAACTTCAATCCTGGCTGGAAAGCCAGGATCTGTTTTCAGAGACACAAGTAACTTCAGTTGTAGACATGGTTCACACTGCCATGTTAAAAGAAAAATAAAAGCCTTCAGAAACTTACCACTGAGGTAAGAGCCATCTGAAAACTGTAGATTCGGGCAAGGCCAAAGTCAGCTAGCTTTATCTGCCCATTGCTGGTTACAAGGATATTTTGGGGTTTCAGATCCCGATGCACCACACGATGCGAATGCAGAAAATCCAGTCCCCGAAACAGCTGAAGCATCATATCCTATATATAAAGAAGAAATCAATATGCAGTTATCAAGACAAGGTGGCAGGCAAACAAGTAAATCCCCTGTCATAATCTGCAAAAATAATTTAATAAATATTGACTTAAATATGTGCAGCAGATAAAACCAACTATTAATAAAAAATGGACAGGATGTTGCTAGAACAAATGGAATTGAACCAATGTCCTTATCAAGTTAATGTATAGTTTCTAGTTGTATTATCTGAGATTGATTAATAGCGGTATAAAGATTAATCAATATACCTTAAAAAATAGCAAAAGTATGTCTCTAAATCTCTGGACAACTTCCAAAGAATGCTGTCCAAATAAGAAAAATACATAGCAGTTTTTTGCTCTTAACTTTAAACCACACGCCACTTTGCATTCTCACTAGCTTGTTCTTGGTCCTGCCATGGTGAACTGAAATCTTATCATGCATTTTAACAGGTACAAGGACCTGTTTCAAACAGAAAAACTGTTTAAATGACAAATTTAATTTTATTTAGCGTTATAGAGGGAAAAGGTTCACTTGGCAAAACCTGTTGTATAGAACTTACTGAATAGGACAGAAACTACCTTTAGATGAAAGTTTAGCACTGCATAAGCAGCAATTCTGACTTTTCTTTCTGTTTTGTTATAGTGATACAATCTTCCATGACATTTCCACAGCTGAAGAAACTATTTTATCTGTACTCATGTTTTGACAATCTTAGTAATGTGAAAAGAATGAACCAGCAGACTCAAAACCAAATACTAGAAATCCCCTGCATTCCCAATTAGAAGGATACCGTCAGCTTGAAAATTATATTTGCAGAACAGGCAGTTACAAGAAAATGCTGCAACAAGAAAGAAAAAAAAGGATAAAGAAGTTTATCTTCTGTATGCAATTGACTTGAGCTCATGAAACTGCAGTTCTGTGTATGCTGGTGGCATACGCCCTTTCCATAATCCACGCAGCAGGGTGTCCTCCAATCCTGTTGTTAGCAACCAAAATGATCTTGGAGAAGGGCATGGCATGAAATATGAGAAAAGGGAAAAAGGATAAATTGAAGTTGGTTGCTTCTGTTCTTCTCTATGGACTCAGGCATGTTGCAAGTAAATATTCAAGGCACACTATTGAAAGGAATCATATCTGAATGTGAGTGTAAAAATAGTTCAAAACATTCAGCTTGATAATATTGGTTTAGTTGGATGCATTTTTAAGGTACGCTTTAGAGATACTGCTAAATAATTTAATGCAAAATTATTATTTTCTTGTAATGTTTCCTGATCATTTATACAGAAAATATTATAAAATACATAGATATTAAGTTTGGAAGCTCTCACCTGACCTCTGATAAAACAAGGCCATTTCTGTATACAGCCAGCTCATAAAGCAATCAGCTTTTATTTGAAGATCCCAATGACGGAGATTTTTACCATGAAATTATGGATGCTGTGACAGTATTAAATTATTATCCCCTCTGAAGGAAGGTGGTAAACTGAGAACCCCACTTCCTGTTAGCAGATGCCTTTTTTTTTCTTTGCTTCCCCAGGAAAAATTGGGAACTGATAATTTTGACAACTGGTATAATACGGTTTGGACCTTTAAAAGAAATACACAAAGTGTATTGAATCCTCTTGTATTTATATAATTTTTCTTTGCAGTCAGAAATTTGTAAGAACTTGGGCTACAGCTCTGCAGGTTTCAGTCATCAGTAGAATTAATATATGTCATATCTGCTCACGCTGTGCCATTTTAACTTTTACCAAATCTCAAAAGTCTTTGAATCAGTCTTGCAGATGTGAAGAACATGCCAACAATATTTAGGCGTATGTTTTTTTTAAGTACGAACTTAGTTGTTTCACTGAATTTGGGCCTAATTTTTCTTTTTTATTCCAGGCTGACATAGTATCAAATAAGAAAATGATTTAAAGAACTGAAGGGTTAGTCAGTAGATCCTGGCAAGTCCCTTTTTGGTGACATTTATGTATCCTAATCATTTGTCAACTCTGTAAACTCGTTCAGGCAGTTACCAAACATATCAAGAATATTTTTTCCAACAACTGATGCTGGTTTTGTTTCAACTTTCTTCCTCAAGCTCAGCATAACAGAACTCTGCTCTGCTCATTTCAAGCTGCAAGCAATGTCTTCAGGTTCTAAATTCAGTCTTCTTCCAGCCACAGGTAAATAAAGAAAATATTTGAAAATAGAAACTGGTACATCTTCCTCTCTACCCATCGGACTCAAAAGATGAATATCATTTACAGAAGTTCTCTTCACACACAAAAAATAAAATGTGCAAAAGAAAAGTGTACTGGGAAAGTGTAAACTTAAAAAGTGTTAGAAAGAAGAAGAGCAACTGGAGGGAAAGAAGTGCTATATCTCCTCTTCCAGGAAATTCAGAGTTAGTCCATATAAGCTGTTTTCTAGTATTCAGGTTGGACTTTTGATTACACTTATTACTTACTGTGATAGGTATTAACAGAATTCAGTTCAAAATTATCGTGGAAGACCAGCCCAAAATTTTGTGTGTGTAAAGAAGGGCACTTGGATGTAAAAAGACTGTTTGCTACACGTGATCCATTATTGCCCTGTTTTTAAATTCTCAGCAAGGTAGAAAAAGAGTAGAAGCCAAAATCACAACATCGTTTATTATTACAAACTTGAAATACAGAATAACAAACACTGCAGCTTAAAATTTTGTGCTGCACGTAAGCCTAGTCAAAAACCATTAGGCCTTGCTTTTGGAAGATGATTTCATTCACTTGGTCAGCCACTTGCAAGAAACATCAGGCAGGATCTGGGCTGTGCGCTTTCTTTGACACTGTAACTAACATCAGAAGATACTAACCTCCGCTAGCAAATTGGATAAAGGCTGTAAACATGCACAAGCCAGACCACTACCTAATTAAATCAGGATAATTTCACTCATCTAACGGAAATGCATCCATTTTTATTAGTGACGAATATCCAGTATTATCTCAATTACCAAGTTCTAGAAATAACTGGAAGAGAGTCTTCATGTGCCTCAAGGATTAGTTTTTTCCACGTCTGCTTTTCCCTGAGAAATTTTCTGTGGTAGACAGGCATACCACACTTTGGAATTACAGAGAAAATCATTTTTCAAAAGTTAATTGAAAAATTATCAATTCTATTCAACAAACAAGAACCTTCGTGTCTTAGGAGATTGAAGGCACAAGCTCTAATGAGTCATGATCAAACCTCTACTGATGTCTATCAGTGTTCTTCAGATATTTTATGTTTGCAAACAAAGACACGGAATGTGCCTGGTGTTTCAGATTAGAGATTTCTGCCACACTCTAGTATCACAAAACCTATGATAGTTGGCTGTTGCTCAAGTTGAAGATACATACACACATCATCCCACTGCAATTACTTTCAGACAGTCACAGCTTTATAATTTTTTTCTTTTTCAGGCTACATTTTCAATGCCCTCTATATGCAAATATAAAATATTTACCTGTAACTCAATTGAAAATTGAGCTATTTTGGGATGCAATGAACAAGTACACTTTCTTTAGAGGAAAATATGTAGCTTTAATTTTGTAAAAGTCTCATAATGGAAACAGGAGCAAAATTTGTTATGGAAATGCTGCATCTTCGCTTGTTCCACCATATAAGGTATTGATGATGATTGCTCTGTCTGTTATCTACTGAATTTACCAGCTCTTAATGTCAGGACCAAATTATGATGAACTTTTCAGGCAATACCATATTATGTCACGAGTCTCAATAATACACAGAAATATAGCCTGCATATTCTTCCTCTGTCATCAGTGAGGATGGGGCTGGGCTTGGGCTAGGCTGAGCAGCTGCTTCTGCTGCCTCTGCCAAAGGCAATATTCATGGCTCACATTTCCCGACTCGGGCAGCAGGAACAGAAAGCCCTGATCTCCTGCACATTTTTGTCTCCACCTTGTCCTATCCCCTCATGACTCTACGCTTCACTGACCCCTCTTAACCCTCCTCCAGCATCTGATCCATAAATCCCTTCCAAGCCATTGGCTTTCAAATACCACTCTGATCCTTTAAGAGTCACCCACCATCCTGACTCCCAACAAAAATATCTGTCAATTATCTGCAGCAACTTATTGTTTGTTTAAGACCTGCCAGATTCTCTGGAGAACTCTGCCTGCCTAATCCAAAAGAAGATGGCATGGCTGTCAACCAAAACATTCAAGTACCTACTCAAAGACAAAAGAAACTACGGAGTTGGTTTCGGTGTCAGTGCCTAGGCACCAGCAGCCAGGACTGCAGGGGCCTCAGTCAGGGGAGACCAGGGGCTGTGCCCTGCCAGACACACTCAGCTCCAGCTGGCTCCGATGGACCCACCGCAGCGCATGGCTAGGCCCGTCTGCCAGGACGGTGGTGCCTCCATGAAGATATATTTAAGGGCAGAAAAGGCTGCAGGGAAAGAGGAGAAGAGAACAAAAGGAGTGAGAAACTGCACAGGGAACACCAAGGCGAGAGAGGAGGAAGAAAAGTAAGAGGAGAAAGTACTCCACGGTGGAGCAGTTATCCATACTGCAGCTCATGGAGCAGGCAGATATTCGTCAGGGAATTGCAGACTGTGGAGACGACCTAGGGCAGAGCAGGCACCAAGTGTGAAGAGGAAGGAGCAGGAGAGAGGAGCTGCTCCTGTGCTGCTTGGGCTGGGGAGAGTCAGAAGTGATGTGTGGCCTGGAAAAAGGCAGGAGAAGGTGTTATCTGAACACCTGACCTTTTTTTTGCCCACCACCTGAATTAGCAAGTATGTACCTTGACTGGCATTAGACTGAGTTGATTTTCCCCAGGATAAGTCTATTGTGCCCATGATGGTACTCGATAAGCAATCTTCCTCTCTTATCTCAGCCCATGAGCTTTCTTGCTCCTTGTTGCTCTCTACTTTCTGTAGCTGAGGTGGAAGAAGTCAGTGAGTGCCTGGATGGGAGTTTGACTGCTGGACTAGGCTAACCCACCACCATGGTAAAGTACAGATGCTAGGTTTTGTCTTGGTAAAGGGGAACACAGTGAGATGCAACCTGAAGGAAAACACCAAGAGTAGTATGTCTTCAGAGAACACACACACCGTGAGGTAACATCCATTTATGACTGGCTGCTTGTTATGTGAAGCTCACGCTTTTCCTCCACTGGCTATGATGTGAAAAAAGAAAAACCTTTAAGCAGGCTGCCCTTCGTTACAGTGATAGGAGTTCCTAATACCAAAGAGAGTAACTGAGTGGAAGCCCACAAATATACTCCATTGTGTCACCAAATAAAAGCAACACAGTACAGAGCCTTGCAAACTACAACAGACCCTAAATTTGCACTAACACACAGGTTTTACATGGCTTTTTTTTTTTTTTTTTAACTTGCCTATTTTCCTCTTCCTGCTCTATTTCTGTGCTAACATTTTGTAAAGCACAACAATCCTCTGGCATCTCCTAATGCTTCTCTTACTCTTCCGTGGAGTATCTCACGCACCTTCACAACTTGCATCCTTCACCCAGAATTTCTGTCTATCTGCAACTCATTTTCCTTCTTGCTGAGCAGAATGGAATGTCCCTATTTTACATGGCAGGTGTTGGAATACTCATCCTGAACATTTCCTGTAGGAGTGTTTGCGTAAAAGGCAACCACAAGTGTAAACAAAGCAGATGAGTTTTAGACAGCAATGTGTGATGAATCAGTCAAGGTAGTTTCATGTAAAAGCTCACTGCCTCTCACTGGTACAGGACCTTCTCAGAGCAGAAGGGGAGCAGGATGAGGCTTCTTTCACATCCTACTCAATTAGTAGGATGTGAAATCAATACAGAATCCCCAACCACTGAATTGCTTTCAGTTTAAAGGGTGATTTTACACATGCTGGAATGAAAGTTTAAAGAGCTGTCCCATTCTCTGGGCCTATTTTTGAAGCAGAATAATTACAGCCCTTCTATGGTTATACTTTGTAACAAACAGTCAACATTAATTAATGCCAAAAAAACAATGGCATTCCTGAGGAATTACACAGTACAGATACATGAATAGCAAAAGACATGATTAATGTTGTTACACTGAATCCCGAAGGCATTAGCAATAATGTAGTGATTCCCTGTTAAACGCAGTGATTTTCTTTTTTAATTTTTGTCCTCACACTGGGCTAGGAACCCATCACACCAGCCTATCTAGAATGCCATGACTGTGATGGTGGGGGCAGATGCAATTTGCCACAGTCTATGGAGCTGCAGGATACTCTGCTCCATGCAGCTGGCTGGATGCAGTGGCTGGGACACAGTAAGAGGCAGACAGATCCCTGCCCTTCTGCCCTGTTCCTTTTCTCAGAAGAAAGCTATTCTGATCAGTCTCCCTGCAGGGCATTCAGAAAGGGCATGAGGAGGCTGTCTTTGCCTTCTCCTAGCCACACCACAGCTTCTCAGGACTCATCCATGATCCAATCAAATATATATAGGAAACAGAGCTCTTAATCTTCCTTACATTGGGTAACTATTTGTGTCAGAGTAATCCTATTGCTGTCCATAAAAGTATTCACAGGGTAAGGGTCATTTATCAGAAGAGAAGACTGCTGTGATATTCCTGTCAATTAACTAGGAAGTACCAAGAGAAAGTGAACTTCACAGCATGTTCAATTTAAATACGTTTACTGTTTTGATAAGAGAACAATAAATTCAAATGATCTATTCACTTAGCCTTATTAATCAACCTTACTGCACAATGTAACACATTCATTTTCTGTTCATAGAGTAAAATACTGTGCAGAGAAAGATACAGCAAATTCATTTAGTGTATTATTAATATCTGATAAGCACATGCAAGGAATTGATCCAATAATTGTTGATGTTGTCTACGCTGATACCCTGAATGTAAATAATTTGTTGAAAAATAATTAAGTTACATTTATTTTTAAATATGAAGTAAAATACTTGTGTAATTATCTTTGAAATGTAAAACTATTTTAATCATATAAAAAGTACTTTAATACACTTAGAGTAGATTAAAAGGTATGTTAAAATATATTCTGATAAACAGCCTCTAATCTATTTTAAACTACTTTTGTAAAAAAGAAAGCACAGCTTATACAAGGGATTCTGGATTATCCAATTGTTAGGATGAAGAACCCTATGGACATTCACACTCACGAAAGTATGTATGTAAGTATACACACATTTTAATGTTTTGAATAATCCCATTGAATACAATGCTATCTATAGTAATCCACTGCAACAAACACTGAAATGAATGTAACTGTGTTGTTTGGTTTTGTGTTTTGTTGGTTTTCTGGTTTTCCATGATTTTTTTTTTTTAATGGCTAGAATTATTTGTGTAGCAATTCAAAAGATAAAATACCTGAAGGAGTGGAGTCTACAGAACACTGTTTTGAAGAATGTTTTGGTTGCTATTGGAAGTAGCAAGGTAGTCAAGATCAGAAAGTCCTAAATAAATTACTCTGAAATACAGTAACTGGTCAATCAGTTCAGAGCCAGTCTAGTAAAAATGGCAAATGCCACTATTATGCACAGACCTGCCTGTATACTATGAACATTATATGCCAGTCCTAATCAAAGGTACTGCAGCTGTGCACAAGATTCAGGAAAAATACAAAATTTTAACTTAATTACAAAGGTCCATGGTAGTATTTGAAAAACTTTGAGGCTCATCAATGCTATTGCATTGCTGTAAGCTTATGACTGAATTTTATGTATGTATATCATAGCTTTCAGTGTACTGAGGCACTGTTTTCCTTTGCTGTTCACCTGTATGTAGACTGAACTCAATTCATAGCCACCACAGCAGGCTTAACATGTTCTAATCCCCTTGCTTAAACTTGCCAACTGTTCCTTCTGAGTTAGAAAAGAACTGCTGAATTCGCACTGCCACAGGAGAACCTGACCAAACAGATTTTGGAGTGCTTCAACCACTCCTCAAACACCAGAGCTCACCAGCAGCAAAGGTAACATAAGTAGGACTAGACTAAGACAACAGATGCACCTGATTGTGTTCAAAGAACTGCTCTGAGCAACATTCTGTCGACCCTCCATAAAATAGAGACCTGGATTAATATTTTAGGGGTTGGTCAAAGTTTCAATCTAAGTACATGTCTGTTTTACCAGTATCTTAATGCTGACAGATTCCCACACTGATCTCAGTAGCTGTGAACCAAAGACCAAATTCACTATTTAACATGTCTACTTAACATCTGTGGGGGACATATGTACATACACATGCTTGGGCACACACGTGGATGCATTTTATTTAAGTATATATGTCTTTCCACATCAATTTCTAATTTTACAGCTCAACACCTGCCAAGTCAGTTTGCAATCTAGATCTTTCAAGTTTTACTTTTTCATCTGCTATTTTTCATATTTGATGAGAAGAATACGCATGACTGAAAAGAAACCTATATAATTATTGTTCTACTTATGTTCAGTTATTCAGTGTACCAAAAATTCCTATCTAAGTGGAATTACCAGACATGCAAATGAAACACACAGCATTTCCCATCTGGCTACTGATATTTGTCAGACAAAATACATGAAAATTGAACAGAGGGGAAGTTTGTTTTAACATTCTGACAGGAATTGGCAAATGTGGCACTGTTAGCAAGACTTGTCCCATACGGGAAAATTTACAGCAGGTAAATGTAATTTTGTGGTTAACAGCCTTTTTCACCGCTCAAACCCTTCCACTCTTTGTGCCCTGTAGAAAAAAACACAAGGCACAGCTCTTAACAGAATTTATGGATCTGAGCCTAGATAAGCAAAACACCCACATTTCTTTCTTGTATCGATGGATGACGATATCACAGTTTTGTACATCCCCAAATACCTTCTGCGAAACTTCCTTTCTTTTATTACCAGCTTTTTATAACTGTATTGGAAACAGCAGTTTCTCACAAAGGTTCCTGGTTTGACAAGTTGTTACTACTCTTTTATTCCTCATACCATCTGAAAAAGAGATGAGGACTAAAATGTACCATGAAATCCCTCAAACTCTTTACTGCCTCATCCAGTTGGTAAAGTCCCATAAAAATGACTTGAAATAACACCTGTGATTTGTGTGTATCGGCTGTGAAGACCCTTCTAGCACATGTCTAGGGATTGACACCAGCACAAATTTGGTATCTAAGCATCATAGCAGGTCACACTGCAGTTTGAATTCTGGAGCACACTTTTAATATAATTACAGCTTCTTTAATTATGTTTCTCAACAGGACAAGTCACATTCTTCCTTCAGCTGATACCTTCTGAGGTAAAATCCAGACTTTAGCTTGACTAAGTCAATCTGTTCTGGAACACTGTGTATATACCCCTATCTCTATCACCTTAGTGCTTTAAGTTTTTAAAAAAAGATTTTTGATTGCTCCTAATAGCATGTATTTCCTTCTCTCATTATAGGATATCACTGCCACTTCCTCTTCAGAGTCTTTGTTTCTGCATTACCACCCATCTGTATTTCGGGACATCATCACTTGCAATCCTTGTGGAAGCTCTCCTGATATAATCAGAGAGCTCAGTCCACCCAGAAAATCCACAAAGCTGGATGTGACTCTCCTAAACTATTTCAGTATGCTTTGGGGAGGAGTTCACAGAAATCACTGTCTCACTCCCTGCCAGAATCTATGAACTTCAATCACTGTAAATTTTCAATCACTGATGAGTTGATTGTCCTCCTGTGCCTCTCACACCAGTCCTTATGAGGAATGGTATCAACAAACAAACCCTCTTCTCTAGGAAGAATGCTGCTCCAGCAGCACTACAGCTCTTTACCAGCACCTTCCTGATGCCATTGGTCGTAACAGCTCTTTCTACTTTCCTCAAACTCCAGGAAGGGTTAAAATATGGCATATGTTGACAGACGACACTCCTCGCTAACAGGAGACACGTTGCTGTGAGGCCCAGATCTCGGCTTCTCCTTCCCTGCAGCTGTCTGTGGACAGCAGCTAATTGTATCCACTTGTTTAACCTCCGGGATAACGTCTGGAGGGGACCAAGTGCCACAAGCGGACTTTTTTTTTTAACGGTCATTTCCTCTCTGGTGTAACTTGCATGACAGCATGTGACAAGCAGAAATTAATGGGGACACTGCTGTGCCAATACCTCTTGAATTGCTTTGACACTGGCTGCAGGCTGCCTGCTTGGCCACCCAGCCAAGACCTCACATGAAATGTGGCAAGGGGCCCACAGCTCTATTCACTAACAAGCCAGCTGGTCAGTGATTAGAAAGCTGAAACAACGCTGTGCACATACATCAAGAAAAATGCTTTACAAACAGCTTTGGACTTAGGTGGTAAAGTATCTTAGAAGAGTAAATCTGTAAATTTATCCTAGGGACAGTTAACTTAAGCTAACATTAGAAATAACGCAGAAGGCCCTGGAAGATGACCGGCCTACGTTGTCACCTACGCGCAAGAAGGGCTAACCTCAGAACAAAGACTAACATCTTGACATCTTGATGTGCTCAAAAATCATGTGCAAACAGCTTAGACCACATGGATTCTGGTCCAAAGGAGCACTCAAATTATGTAAATATATAGAGATTTATGACAGACTACTCTTCCTAATGGTCTATCAACACCTTGGCAACATTACTGACATTTCTACAGAAAGTCTCATTTAATCTGTCTGAAGTGTTTCTACTGATTTGTTTATACGCTGATACATAACAACAAAGGATGAGCCTTTAGAAGCATCCCAAGGGATTTGGATGATCAGATCTCATACACCCACGGCACCTTTGTACCCTTCAGCCTAGACTTTTTTGAAAACTATCAGATCCTTGGCTAGACACAAAAGGCTCAAGATTGTTCCTTTAATTTCGCTCTTCAGTTGCTTTTTTAAATAGTAGCCACTGAAAGTGCATGGGGCTCTTGATGAAAACACCTGATTGCAACAAGAAAACAAGTCATGCTTTTTTTAAAACTGAGAAAAAAGCAGTCAATAGGATCCTACAGATTGGGAACACAACCATCATTTAAAGTCAGTAAGACTTGGGCAGCTATTTCCTAGGGTTCCCTCACAGCTATAAACTCATTCCAGCAATTTTCTTTTAATGAAAAACTTGTATAAACTTATAACAGGCCCGATCAATCTCCTGATATATAAGCAAATATATCTGTGGATCATACAGATACATCCGGGCTAAGGCACTGTAAAAGGAGGTGGCTGGACATTCAGGACTCTTCGAGGAATAGTCATCAATGGCACCTGCACACCGAGGAAGAAGATGGCCTCATATTAGGCACAATGAAATCCAATCAAGTTACTGGGACTCTCCCCATCAATTTTCGAAGACCTAAACTGGTCCCACTGCTTTTTATTATTCCCATTTTCCTCCCACAGTCACTGGAACCAACAGAACCTTCAGAGAGATGTAACCAACCTTCACTGAGACAAAAACATCAGCACGACAGCAGGCATCAAAATACTACTATTCTCTAAATTTAGATGCTCCTTTAATAAGCAGTTAACAGTTTTTATTAAATATGTGAACACAGAGGAAAGTAAGAAGACAATCCCTTCCTAAACTCTCCAGGGAATACATAATAAATAAAGCTCAACTGTGTGCTTTTTAAAAGTCACTTCAGTACTATATTTTTTTCGCTTGTAGTGTACTTGGCACAGCAGAAGATGATGCTCCTCAGTGCTGCAAAATGGCTCAACATTGGGGTCTATTACTATCCCAGCCCTAGTCACAGGAGTACATTTAACTTTGCTACCTCTCTTGCTCCATATTATAAATTCAGGGATAATGGTTAACTAATTCATGAGTGGTGCAAAGATTAAGTAGTTAATGTTTGTCAAATACTCCAAAGAACTAGAATTTGCTTTCAGTTATGAAGGCTTAACAACCTTGAAGAAAATCAAAGATATATAGAAAAGGAAAGATTTTCTTTTTGTATAATTCGCAGGCAAAAACAGGCTTCAAGAAAAAACTGAGAGGGGACAGTAGCCTACTGGAATCAGCTTGCCCAGGATCTCCCATCTAAGAACTTTACATATAGTTTTGCAATGCTGTTATAGCATTGTTTGAGCTCTCAAAATAGTCTTCAGGATGAGCATCTTACTGATGCCTTACTACACCTAAATTACAAGTAGGAAACAAGATAATTGTTTCTTGGAAGCTCTCAGCAGATTGAGTTGTTCCCCATGTTTACAGCAGCAATTAATTTGCAATTCTATTAACTTGAATTTAAAAACCAACGGTTCCTGAACCAACAGCCTTAAAAAGGCAAGCCCCTCAGCCTACAGACAAGGCAAAGAGAAGGTATTTTGCAAGAGGACTAGAGCATATACACAAAGTCTTTTGTTTTCTCTGAAAGAATGAGAAGTCTGCTGCTAGCACCGGACTAGGGGAATGGCTACCCATTCCATTCCACTTACATGGTCCATCACTTTCTCCTTTCTTTTCTTATTTCTTACCATTTCCTTTACATCTCTCTTTCCTCCCTTTATGAGTCCTGTCGCCCCTTCCTTCCCCATTCCCAGTTCTGACCCTTTTGTCATTCCTGCACTGCACCCTGTTCCACTTCACACTCACTCTCAGGGCCTGTGGTCCTACTCCATCTCTTTGGGTTGCTGCCTCCCATAGCCCAGGTGGTAACTAAGCAAGGTAGGTCACTGGAAGATGCCAACTACTAGCATTCCTCAGCAGCCCATCTCTGGATTTCAGATACAACGAACTGCAGCAGGGTAGTGATGTGACCGTGATGTTTGCTGTGGCTGCAGCGGTGGGAGATGGTCCCACACATCTGCTGAGCCTCTCCAAAGTAACATGTGCCACAGCCCCTCCAGTTCTGAGCAAAATGATGCTGATTTACATTAGCACACATTATTGTAAACCTTGCCTTGTTTTCTTCTGAACACTTGACTGATTTTTTAAAAAAGTAGGTATCTTCAACTTACAGTGACACAATGAGCGATGAGCCTACTTACTTCCTAATGTTAACACAATAGAAGAATCAGCTCTACTTTGCGGGTGAGAGGAAAGGTGCAACATGAGAGCTGACAGTCTTGGGAGGTGAGAAGATGGCCTCTGATGCTTCACAGGCAGAGCATATTCCCTCCCTTCACCTCCCCAAACATTAAACAAAACAAACTCTAAGCCATTTTTAATAAAAAGCTACAAGTATGTTAGAAGTTAGTGTGCAAAAAGAGCCAATCAATGGAACAAACTGCTTCCATGAAGATGTCTTTTGAAAGTGAAGTGTCACAAATGATGTGTGTGAGAAATGCAGCTTGTGGCAAATGCAACATTGCTTCTCAGTAGGGTAACATGTGACAAGCAGAAAAGTATGCTATTGATTATGCAATTTGGAAAATAAAACTACATGTGTTCTTGGTATCTTTACTGTAACCATTCATGGAGAGCCTATGAAAAAAAAAAGGTAGCTATGATCCAGACAACCTGGACCACATATGTCTGTACTTTGCTGAATCAGGTCCCAGAAACGTAAGTCTTTTGTTTTCCCTATCGACAACAACAAAATAATTGCAAATCATACAGTACAATATCAAACTCTATGTTATTCCAAAACTACAGTCAATTAAGTAGAAACAAACTGTATCATCAGAAGGACAAATGAGAGAGGCTAGGGATCACTATCAAAGGACTTCTGTTTTCTTTTGTTTATTAAATAGCAACTGTATTATTTACTGCAGCTTTGTGAGCTAGTGAGCAGCTGGGTGTGACACATTTCCATGCTCTGTAACCTCTCCTCATGCTTCGTTAGATTCCTTATCAGGACCAGAAGAAAAGAAATCTCTCTGTTATGCTTTTCCTGTGGCAAAGGAAAAGACAAGATGATGACTTTCCAGCTCATTTCACTAGTACAACGTTCTCATCAATCACCATGGGGTAGGTCTTTGTTGTTTTCACTGAAGGACTGTTCTTAGTTTTCTGTCACAATAAAGCGTGACTCCACTAATTAGCAAATCAAGGTTACCTCTACCACACTTGCAAAAGAACAAAATGCAAACATGAGGCTAAAGCTACTTTTGAAATATTTTCCAAGGCCCCAGCTTCACAGAGATAAACCTAAGTCAAGCTAGGTCTAAATTCCTTTAATTGAAACAGAGGTCTGAAACACTCAGAGTAGATGATGTAAGGAAACTAAACTAACCATTTCATCAAGAACCCAAAGTTTTCTGCTTGTTTTGCGACTTTCTGCTCCAGAAACCAAGCAAAGAAACTGTGGTTTATTTTCATATTAAATTCTCTGTGAAGCGTGCATCTCTCTGCAGTTTTGGTTCACTTTAGCCCACGCAGCTTGGCCTCTATTCTCCTTTTCCTATGCATTCAATAAACGTTTTAGACATCAGCAGGAATTATGTGAGCAAATAAAAAGAAAGAAAAAGTGATATCTTCCAAGCAATGAAAAAACGTAATACAAAACACTTTGTAACATGGTCTCTTCTCTAGCTTAATGTTTTTATATGGATTTTCCCTTTTGGTCTGAGTTGTTTCTCACTGAATGACAGCTATACATAACATACTATTGTAATAGCAAGCATATGGCTCAGAGATCACTGTCGACATTTTCAGAATTCAATTTAGACATTTTTATTTAAATACATGAAAGACATCTGTACACTCTGTCATTAACTGCATTTTACATTTGTAATATTCTATGTATTCTTTTGGAACCATTTACATTAAAATGCCAACTCTGGCTTTGGCTAGCAAGTATTTCCTTTGTAACACTAAGGGAGGAGTACGTTACTGTCAAAATTTCTCCCTAAAAAGTCTTTGCTAAAATATCTACCTTGCTTGTCAGAACAGGAATATCTGAAGTTAATTCCAAATGAAAGAACATTTTAGAATGAATCATAAACTAGATGTTAAAAAAGGTAACACGCTGCCATTCCAGTGCCCCTTCCCTGTTGTAAAACTAAATGAAAAACAGCCCCGCATTTCCATCCACAGAATATTGTAACATTTTGGAGTGTTCTGAAGTTCCCTAATTGTAGTTATGCAACAGAACTAACACAGCCTAAAACAAAGGACAAAAATTCAGCAGCTGAGTTTATTGGCTTGGAAATTAAACACTCTTCAGAGATGGTTAACATGTCTTCTTGATTATTTTTGGTATTTTAAAGTTACAGTGCAATGCTTCCTATTGCATAGACAAAAAAGTGGGACATTTTAGAATACTTATAATTTTTATGGCATTGTTTGTAAAGTCACATATTTAGCAACAGTGAAAACTGTTGAGCAGTAACTTTATTTGCAATTAAGCCACTAATTTCAAAGGACCCTTCAAGGTATAAGACACTGTTCAACATTAATAAGGACAGAATGCGATGGCATTTGTTGAATTGGTCACAATGGTAAAATACAGCTTCTTCTTGGAAACGGGTATTCTCAAGGCTCATTATTTTCAAAGAAGGCAAATAGGATATTCTGTGGCCCACAACAGCTATGGTATTAATGAAAAACAGATATAAACAAAACAGTCCACCAAACCTTGTGATCCTTGGAGCCCTTTGCCATTACTCAGTCAATTTACCATGCTGACCAGCTATGCCATATTTTTGTGAATAGCCAGGAGTCTGGTTCCAAATGCACAGACACTGCTTACACATAAGTTTTGAGAGAAGACTACTTCTTCACTCTGACAAAGCATTTAAACACAAGCAAAACACATGTTTTATGACTAATCTGAGACTAAGGAAACAATAGTTTCAATTCTTCTTCATCCTAACCTTAAAATTCATCAGGTCAGTAGCACAGGATAACAACTGATTCTCCTCTGTTAGCTCCTCTAATTCAGTCTTTCAACCTCATTTTTAATACTGGAACAACCTGTTGACACAAAATTAAGCAGAAGCTTAAGAGCTTTGCTGACACAGAGCCTCTGCTCCCTTTGGGGTTTTTCCCTTTGGGATTGAAGTTGAACCAGAAGGTGCAAGTATATATTCCAGCATGAGTTTTAATGATTTATGTGTACAGACATAAGTGGTAGTACTGTATAGCTGTAACGGTAACAGAGAAGTAAAATGAACCTAAAATAGTGATGTTTATGAGTCTTTGGATAAGACTTCCAATCCAAAAATGAAGGACAGATTTGATCCACGAGCTTGAACCTTTGAAATTTGCTCTTTCTTAATGGCAAACTATTCAGGCTTTGCAGTAAAACAAATGAAAGGCTGCTTGCCAGCTGCTGCTAACAGCATTGCCCCACACTCACTCCTAGAGGAACCCTGAGAATCCCACAGCTACGTCACAGAAGGATTTGACCCATAGTTGTGCTCTGGAGTACCAACATTGGCAAATGCCACAAAACCACGTCTGATTTATTAAAACTACAAATAAATTAATCACTTAAATCTCTAAATATTTTCCCTTGCTGCTGCACCAAGAACAAACAACAAACAGTACTTCTGTTATTTCACTCGTGTTTCCAGTCTAAATTTTCTGTCTTCTGGCAGCTGCTTGTGAATTTACTAATAACGTGTGTCTTTTGTTTGGACTTCTTAAAAAGGATATTCTCAAAATGGAAGGAGGCTCATTTTATTTCACTTTGAAACCTCAGAAACCTGTAACATGAACCATACGCTGATTACAGAGCACTGATATATAAAGGAAGCAGTTGCGTAAATGTGTGAAGTGACTGTGGTGGGGAAGCAGCAAGGCAATGGAGAAGCACTGTTTCACACAAATAATGCTGTTGTAGGATCTGATTATCACAAATCATGTTTAACAAGGTATTGTGTAAAGGCCAGTCAAAAAGGAGGACCTATTATGGTGGGCACCAAAGTCAAGGCTTTTCAAAAGGCTTTTCACACAGCCTCTTCCATTAAAAGCCCGCAAATAAAATGGACAATACAGACCCCAGGTGGAGAAATAGTGTGACAGTTCCATGATGCTACTTTTTATGGGAGTAGAGTCAGGAGGGCATAGGCAAAATGGAAAGAAAAGTGATGGAGAGAAAAGTTCTGGAGGAAGGGAAAGAACAGAAGAATACTTCACTGTGTAAATACGAAGTGAAAGTGAGGTGAAAAACTTAAGGTGAAAGAGAAGGACGGAAAGAGGAAAGGGCTCAAAAAATAGGAATTGCACAGGCGGAGAACATGGAGTTGAAATCATTGAAAGCAGTGAGCACTCTGAGTGTCAAGAGGTTTTGGCTTTGGCTACTCTAGCAGCTGAGTGTAGCTGGCTGATGCCCCTGGCTGGTGCTTCTCTGCAGTTCAGTGCCTGATGGCTCGAGGACAGGAAGCAGGGAGGAACCGTGTCTGCTCTGGTATCCACAGATTGAGTGGGACGGAGGCTCTCCATGGGTCTCTCATCTGACACACTGAGTAGGAGGGAGAGGCGCAGCTTCAGCTGGGTCTCATTTTACTCCTTCCCTATGAACGTACCAGCTCAGCTGTCTCGGGTGATGAGCTATCAGCTGGACTCTGGGGAATCAGTACATATATGTTCATACATACACACTCACATGCACATGTGCGTGTGTGTGTACATGTATGTGTACTGTGCCTTCATGTGTATACACGTAAAGGCAATATACACCAAACCACTCTCTAGGCACAGGAGGAGAACTGCTGCTACCTCTCATGTATCTGCATTGCCAGTTCTGGCCTTTTCTGGGCCACACCTATTTTGAGAACATGAACTCTGGACACAGTATAGTCATGATCATAGTTTCCCTTTCTCTCACTCAAACAGCAATATTTTTTTTCCTGCAAATATGTTAAAGGACTTTTACAATATACATTTATATATGTATGTGTGTTTATGTGCCTATGTATTAATAAATAATAGAAAAATTCTTAAAGCTGACTTTACGTTCTACATATGAAAACGTAATACAAAAAAATTCCATCTCTGCCCATTTGTATGGAACTTTGTTTTCTGGCATAAGCTAAATACATCTGCTATGGAGGAAAAGAAACAAACATATCTTGATTAAATCAGTATGGCACTAAAGTAACAGGCTTCAAATTAATTTCTACTGTGAGATACAATAACCTGCCTATTCACTGGCATAAAACCAGTGCATACAGCTAGTCCAAAAGTATTAAATTTCTCTTGGAGTGGAACAGAGAAAACAGTTTTATGGAAAAATAACTTACTTGATTACTATATTATCTTTTATTAGCTATGAGTTATCTGTGGCCAACTTTTGAATTATTTTGCACTATGGCTCTATAACTGCTGTGAGTAAATACAGACACTTTGTAAATATTCTAGTTTAGGGAATCTGAGCTGCAGTAACTTGGGTTGACTGAGATGGTAAATGTATTCTGCCACAATGCTTCTTGTCCCAGATCAGCTGAGTTCGACCCTTAGAATCCTGAGTTCAGTAAGAAAAAATATGTTGCCCAGTTTTCCCAAGTACCTACCTTGCCATAATTTGTGCTACTGTCTATTCCTCTCCATCCAGCCAGAGATGGCTCTATGTGCTTGTTTTGGGATGAAGTACAACTTTGTGGGTGTATTGTATACGGGACTGATTTCCTTCCAGTGCAGAAACTACTATTTAGAAAGTGATTATTATCTGCCTCCGCAAAAATCAAAATGGCTCTTTGAACGTCTCCTCTTTATCTCATATCTGCTGCAGTCCAACCTTCAAATTACTTGTCAAAAGTAGCAAATGGCTTGTAAGCAAATTTAGAACATGGGTAAATCCAAACATTTCAGTCTATTTTTCTGCTGCTGCTTTACGTGTACCATCAGCTGCAACAGCTCTCTCTTAATTGCTTTAAATGTGGCAGGTTGTGTTTGATGAAGAGAAAGACTCTAGAAACATGAGTGACACTTCGGCTGATTACTGAGGCAGGATATGCTTGCAGAGCAAGTTGCAACTGGGCACCGCCACCATGAGACAAAGGAAAGCATCTCAAAAATACTCCCCACTTGGAAGAACTGTCACTAGCTGGATGCAGAACAGTGAGGCACCATCTCTGACATGCTGCCTGGCACTTCTATACCTGCTTGAGCATTATTCCTACCACGTGCTCCCTTTCTTTCAGTGTCATCAAAGCATTTCACATAGCAACTGGTACCACACTGATCTTCCAGTAGGAAAAACATAGTGTCATTAATAATCTGAGAGCATCTCAAGGGAATGCAGAGCCACAGGATCCATAAACTTTTTTATGCATCGCATCCATGTCCAGCTCTGCTGAAGTAACAGAAGTGAAATGAGCTGATAGCAACACTTCACTTCCAGTGTTTGCAATATTGCAATTTTGCAATGACTTGCTCATAAATCCATTCTACCAAGGCTCAATCTTCTTCCCTGCCCACAATTCAGAATCTCTTCAGTTTCTTAATTCCCTTTGACTTTCTGAATAAAGATGATTTCTGGCCCTCCATCTACTGAAAACAATAGCTTCCTTCTGACTTCAAAAAGGATGCGTCCCTTAGGGCCCTACTAGACTGCACTGCTGCCTTGAGAGTTGGGACTACAAAAGAAAATTAGGTTGAGATGCCTATTTACAGAGATCTTGATAGACACATTTCACAGTGACATTTCTAATTCAGTGTCATTGTTTTGAAAGACTAAAATTATTATTTCAGGCAGGTTGCTCTCATGCATTATGCTACAGTGTTGCTTGACTGCTTTCCAAACTGGAACAATTGAAAAAATGTGAAGCGCTCCAATGATTTTAAATCACTCTAGTCAGGACAGAGTGATTTAAAATTATTGGAGTGCCTCACATTTTTATGAGCTCTCAGTTTGCAAGCAATGGAGGTCTGAGCAGTTCTAGGCTACAGCACTGCAAAAAAGAACTATACATTATCATCAGACTGAAAAGGTTTGCATTTGAATTTGGAAATAGTAGGAGTTTGGAGATATTTAACGCCACCATAATTAAAATCAGTGGCTGTACACTAACAGGAAAAACGTCCGAGCTAAAGAAGTAACTGCGTGGATACCAGACTATATTGCGTAACATCCTGTCAGCTGCAGTCCCTTTATTCACAGAATCACGACTCCTCCTAACTCCTTGATCAGCTTGTACACTGCTACCAGCCAGAGAAGATGTGGCTGTGTCTCTACCTGCAGCATGGTATGGGAAAGAAATTACACCACCTACAACAGAGGGAACAACCACTCTGGAGAATATCCATTTCTTAATGTTTAGTTCCTTCAGAGCTTGTGCAGGACACCTACTCTCTCTCCTGCTACCCTTCCATGCAGAAGTCCAACACCTAACAGCAGGATAACAGAGAAAGAAAAAAAAAAAAAAAAAGATTTATTCCACAATGATGTATCAGTTCAGCCCTTTTGTTTTTCATTTATTTTTACTGGCAACTCTTTAATTTGTAATACAGATTCAGAACAAAATTTGTTGCAAAATAATCCAGAAAAATGAAATCCTTAGCAGCTGTAAATGGGCACCACTTCAGTGAAGCTAATGGATTTACACTTGTTAGCATCAGCTGGGGATCTGATCCATTATTTGTACACTCCGAATTCCTCACTAAATTTTGCTTCTTTCTTTACCATAAATGTACTGACAGGAAAACGATAGTAACAGCTTTTCTGTTAGTACCTTTCTCATTAATTCGAGCAGGTTCTTTTTTTTTAGTGACTCTTAACTTTGATGTTGTTAAATACAGCCACACTCTGAAGACTCTCAGTACTGGTGAATCTGTTTTCCTGGAATATCTTGATTTATTTTCAGAACTGCATGATTGTGTGACATCTGCTTCACATCTCATACGTGATCAACCGAGTAGGTACAACCATGGCATATGGCTGATGAGTCACCTCACAACAGCGAAAAGTGGCCCGCTTTCTGAGAAACAGCATCTTCATATTAATTTTCTAAGAATCTTGCAAAGATGTGACCAGTCTGCCTGGTTTAATAGCAGGTAACATAAGCTAAGGAGATGCACAGGGATGCAACAATAACATGTGTTCTATGACTGGGGTTAATATTTAAAAATTCAATTTATGGGCTACTATCTAAGTCCACAAAAGGGAATTAGGTTCACTGCTGTACTTTCTAAATTTTAGGCATCTAATTACCAAAATCTGTATATCTGAATTAGATGAGTATATAGGCTTTCTATGCAACGAAGTAAATATCTAAAAAATATCCACAGAAGCCATTCACACGGGTGAGGAACCAGGACACAACAGAGAAAAGCATATACATTGAACCCTGCTCACTCCGTGATTTGGCTGCCCTGTTCAAGGCTGGAAGGAATACCACGAAGATTCACCTGGCTAGGTGAATCTAGGCAGAAGGACATTCCCAGCTTTTGCAACATTCCATGACAGATAACATATGCACCTGCTATACTGGAGATCTTTGTTCTGTTCCCTCCTGTGCTGACTGTCAGATTGAAACACGCACAGCCCACTTAGCATGTGTAGCCTAAATTCTAAATTTCTATAAGAAAACTATTGCAAGAAGCTACGAGTCTACTTATAATGATATTACCTCACAATGTTAACTTTGTCCATTACTAAAATTAAAGAACCTCAGAAACAGTTTGTTGTCCCCTCTCACTGTTACAGACAAGATGACTGGAAGGAAGGTCCAAAAGAACCATTCCGTAACCACTTAACATACAGCTTTACATACTACGCCATCACACGCATAAATTAATTTAAAGCTCAGTATTATTAAACACATTGCAATATCTTAAATCAATAAACACCATCTTGGTTGCACATGCACGATTTCCACATTAAAAACTGACTTAGTGCTGTAACAACCATATCCACATCAAAATTACTTAGGAGTAAAAAAACCCATGCCAGTCTCACAAGCATCAGAACAAAATGTGACCACGCAGCTTAAACGTGCTTCAGTCCCAAAGGCTAAAACATCAAAATGCTTTAGTGGTCTGTTAACTATTTAAAAGAAAATAATCTTTCTGCAGCAGAAGTGTCATTTCCACTTCCACTACCCTTATGTCAACTAACCAAAGTTCCTAACGAGCCAAGCCTCTTGGAGGCTCAACTGCTAAGACCATTAATGTTACCGAAGACCTGTGCATGACTAACAGCTGTGTCCAAAGGAAACTGAACTCACACCTTCATTTCCACATAAACTGCCCTAAAGTTAAAGAGTATCCCAGGAAGAAAAGAAGGGAGGAGACGATGGGTAGAGAGGAAAGAAGGAAGATGTTGTCATTGCTGATTCTGATTCATGCCATATGGAACATATATTAATCAGGTCTGACAGAGGGAGCCAGCAAGTGTAAGCGTGACTACAATCCAGCAGTTACAAAGGCTTATTAAATAGATTAAAGGGTGAATATAGTTCTCTTTCAAAAGTGAACACTATGTCTACAAGTATTTGGAGTAGTATTCGCCATCCCTCTAGTTCTAAGTAAACTCCATTAAATAGTAATGGAAGGGCTTCAGCAGAAAAGACTTAAAATTCCTCTGTCCAGGATAACCCAGAACTCAGAAGCCAGAGCCACAGAAATGGACAAGAGCATTCACACTCCTGGTGATAGAAAGGGGAAGTGAGCATGTCTGTTCTACATCCTCGGTGAGTATTTCCACTACCAGGCAATGTCTCATAGGATAACTATCTCTCTTCTATCATTTTATGGACACCTGTCTATATCTTCCTAAAATACCCTTTGGGGTGACTCCTACTGCAGGGTATTAGGCATTAGAAAGGCATTGCTGAGCAGCACTGAGACAAAAGCTCTACCTATGTTTAAATGATCAATACCGTTAATTTCTCTGAACTGCTACAGTCTGATGATTGCCTGCAAAATGTAAAGGAAGTTCTTAAAATGGTACCGGTGTGTATTTCTTGACAGCTGGTAACCAAAGACCCCAGCATGCCCCAAACCAGCAAAAGCTGAGCCTCCCTTCCCTAAATGTTACATAATGATGGTAGTCAATTCACACAGAAAAGATCTTTTGGGGCTGATACTTCTCTCACAGTAATTTTATGTCATTCAAGTTCCACTAACAACTGTTGATTTTACACCATGATGCCAAAGAGGTATATACTAGATCCTTCAACTTCAAGCTATCCAGAGCTTACTTGGCTCATTTGGCACTTCTGTGTTGCTGACACACGCAGAACTTTAACAGATGGTCTTACAATACTGGCAGTTGTTTTGTACTGTGCTGGCGGTGAGGGGAAATACTCTACACAAATTGTCTGCAATTCTGGAAAATAAATGAAGTACAAATCCATATTAACCTCAAAAGCCAAACTATAAAAAGTCAGATTAGTCATTTAACAATGTACGTGCTCTGGGTTAAATGCTCAGCTGCTAAAAAATCGTAGTATTTCCCTGAAGCCAGGAGAAGTGTTTTGCTTCAACTTCTAGCAGGAATATCCACAAAGACTGTATAATTAGAAAGGTATAGAAATATACTAAAAATAAGCCTTGAGACCCTTCCTCACATGATCAGCCCTGACTATCAGCAAAAGTACCTCCATAAACTGGGTGTTTTGACATAAACATGAAGCAACACGGTGCAACTTAAGCTAACCGAATCTCTCTCTTTTCCTGTGCCAAACAGGATTCAAGAAAAAACACATCAACTACTGTGAAAATGTTGAAATCAACAGCAATGACCAAGTAAACAGCAATTTTACATTTTTCCTCACCCATTTAAAAAGAGATTATGTACCACAAGCTGAATTTTACAGTCACTAATTTCACTGGTTGCAGTGGAATTTGCACTGTACATAAAAGACCAAAATTGCTCCTCTTTGTTTCTGTGTGGCTTTTCTATTTTATTGTGCCAAACTACCAGATATAGCAACTGGGTTAACTAGTAAACCATGTATGCAGAATAGTGCTTTCCAAAAATAGGCACAACGATTTCCTTCATCAGTATATCATCTCCATGAAATGTATACTCAAACATATATGTGACAGGCTCATAGTGCAATTTTAGAAGAAAATTTCTGGAAATCACAAATACTTTAGTACAGTGCTCATGTCTTGTATTTCCTTTAAATTAAACATAGATCAAAAGATACTTCAAACTGGGATTTCAGAGGCTTGGTCTTTCAGTTCCCATAAATTTCAATATATTTAGTCAGATAATATGCCCATCACCTTGCATCTTATTTTCACAATGCTAGTTAAGTTGAAATACAGTTCATGTAAGTAGCTTCAGAGTCCTAGGAGGAAAACAGAACCTTAATAGCATTATCACAAAATAGTCCTACAATACAATAGGTACATTCCAGTCTTCTTCTGACTGAATCAAAGCTGTACCCATTTTTCAAAAATTTTGTTTTATCCACTACGGTTGGTTAAAAACATGGTTGCTGCAACTGATTGATATTATACATATGTGACTTTGACACCAGTGAATAGTTCTGCTTTAGTTCTAATTTTATACTGGAAAATCAAACACCTCTTCAGTTTGAAGCTGTTTAAAAAGTTATTAAAACAACTAGATTTCCAATAGTTTTCATGTTTTCTTTTCCTTCCTGAGGACTTTTGCCAGACTAAGATAATACAACATACTTCCAGAAAGTACTTATACAAATTAAAGGTAATGCACCTCTGAAAGCATAAATTATTTCTCCTTATGAAAATAAAAAAATCAAAAGAAATGTTAAACAGACACAGTCGAAACGTAGCAACATCAATCCCTCTGCTTCTCTTCCCAGGTATAAACACTTTGTCAAACACTTCAACCTATGATCCTCAACGTGGCACCCAGCTGTGAACATCCCAGAAAAGCAGAGGAGTTGGTATATGCATTTTATTAACAATAATGCAAGCACATCCTGTCCTAGGTAGAGGACCTCCCTTACAGATGCAGAATATGAGATAACATGACAATAAAACTTCATGATCATCCTGCCAGTTACTGAGAGCCTTCCCAGATTCTGTAACAACTGGTCATGACTCTCTCCACCCTTCAGCCCATCCTCTGCAGAGTGTACCACAGGTTCACAATGAACATTTCTTGCTCTCAGAATGTACACAAACTCTCCTGGCAAGAAGGACATAGAACAAAAGTAGTCTCTTGGGGAAATAAAAGGCAAAGGAAAAGGGATAAGGAGCACAGGATTTATTTTATCCATTCTAACAATATCCAGCACTTCACCTTTAAGGGAAGGTTCAAGTAGTCCCTGCCTAAACAATAACAGAATCATCTGCCTGCAGCTGGAAGCAAAGGTCATTCTTAATGATTTCACAGAATCACAGAATCACAGAATGGCATTACTGGTATTGGAAGACAGCTTAAAAATCCCGCTGCCATGCACAGGGACACCTTTCACTAGACCAGGTAGCTCAGAGCTCCATCCAACCTGTCCTTGAACACTTCCAGGGGTGGGGCAGCCATGACTTCTCTGGGCAACTTGTTCCAGTGCCTCACCACCCTCACAGTAAAGAATTCTTTCTTAATATCTAATCTAAACATACTCTTTCAGTTTTAAACCACTCCCCCTTTTCCTTTCAGTACATGCTCCTGTAAATTGTCTCTCTCCATGTTTCTTGCAGGCTTCCTTCAGGTACTGGAAGGCTGCAATGAGGTCACCTCTAAGCCTTCTCTTTTCCAGGCTGAACAACACCAATTCTCTCAGCCTTTCCTCCTAATGTAAGTGCTCCATCCTTCTAATCAACTTGGTGACCCTGCTCTGGACTTGCTCCAACAGGTACATGTCCTTCCTGTGCTTGAATGCTACGTTTGGTACAACAGTAGAGATTCAGTAAATTTAGAACTCTGAAAGAGGAATAAAACCACAAGTGCAGCATTTTCACAAAGACATTGTATGTGTTACTTTGTGCAGCAGTTCATGTCTCAAGCTGGGCAACACTCAATTTTGATGCAACGAAGTCCTATGGAATCAAAACACAGTTTGTCTCTCTGATTTATCTCTGAAATATTATCTTTTAAAATATTTCTCCTTAAATACCTTTATAGTTTCAGTAGGCACTCCAGGCTCTGGAACTTTATCCAAGTAAGTAGTCAAGTCTTGATCCACATGTTCAAACACTAACGTTAACTTGGTCTCTCTGTCTGTTCGTGACACGGTGCACACGTCGAACAATCTGAGAGGAGGAAAAGAACAGAAGAGGTAAGTATACGAGAACCAGTACAGATGTACCTTGCATCTCAAGCATGTCTACTTAAATTTCTTACAGTATACAGAATGGAAAAGAGCCTTCCAAAGGTAGACCAATCTTTGAGCTTTTGATTTCATCAGATAACAGCTGATATATCAAAATTACCATCTCAGTCTTTCACTTGTGAGTTCTGAAATAGGATTAAGAACTCATCAGCTGTTGAATGTACAATAATTACATAAAAAGAATTTTTTTTTTGACACAGCAAGTTAATACAGAAAATTATGTGATATTTATCCACATTCTAGGCTCCAGTACTTATAGTCATTAAAAAAAAAAAAAGCAGGAAATGTCTTTTAGAAAAAATACTCAAGAGTGTTTGCACGCACCTTCAGTTTCTTTCCACATAATTCCCACGTATACCATTACACAGCTTTATAATTAAATCTCCTTCAGCAGAAACAGAGTTTTTTTGCTGATTGCTCTTGCAAATTCCTGGATGCAAGGAATACCTCCAGAGTCAGTATACAGTTTGGGAAAAAGCTTTGTGCAGAAGAAGGCACTACTTCTTTCATCACTTTTGGTCATTCTTTTACTAAAACTTCTTTATCATTTCACCTTGTTGCACAACATCAAACTAATTTACACAGCTCTTCATATACTACATTCCTATCTGATTACTCTGTTTTCTATTGTTTTCTCTTTTTAAGTAGGATTTCTCTCATCTTCTCCACTTCATCTACCATGCCAGCTTTAACCACTCTTTCATCTTTTTCAAAAACATCTGCCCATCCTTCTATGCTTCATACCTATATTCATAACAGTGACTTTCACCATCCTTCCTCAAGTCCCACTTCTACAAAATCCTAACAGGAAACCATCTAAACAGCCGGAAGGACACTTCTTCCCTGCTCACATACTTTACTCATGTGCTTATTCATTTAATTTTATAGTCCAAGATCAGATTGCATTTCTCTCTGAGGCGAGGCAGAAAAATTAATCACTACCTTTACTAGCTGATGGTAGATTTAAAAAATGAATGGAGTTATTGAGAAAAAGATCTAGACAGTTAAACTAAAGAATCTCTTACTGATAACAGATCAAACTAGCGTTGATACTATGGCTTATTTTTTCCAACATCATATCAGTGATGTTGTTGTATTACTTTTACCTTTCATCTTCTTCCTTAGAATTACTTTATTAGAATTAAGACATGCAGGATTTCTGGTAATGTTATCAAGTAATATTTTTGTTGTTTGTTCAATGACTAAAAGGTTTTATATGCAGGATCTGAAGAAAACTGATCACACACAAAGCCTTGGGGGTCCCTGCTTTTCCCAGAGGACATCTGACAAACAGACTAGGACAACGTGTACAAAGATCTTGTACTGAGATTTTACTTCTTACCTTAAATCTCAATATATTCCATAAGAGAAAGAAACACTAGAATTGGCATAACCACCTGGGAAGAATGTAATTCGGGTTTAAGAAAACAGTATTTTTCACTTGACATTTATCATGGTAAGGCTGTGCTCCCACTTTGACAGCATTGCCTAAATAATCTTCGGTCAGACACTGAAAAATTGTTTATTAGCCACCATATTTTGAAAATGTACACACGCTCATTCATTTTAGGTTAAGGGAGCTTTTCAGTGAGTAATAAATTAGGAACCAGAGTTCCAGAATATGGAAAGATTGTCACCCTACCTCTACTAGAAGACTAATCTGTACTTAATCCGTAATCATCATCTGAACAAACAAACATTAATTATTACGGTAACATAGTGACTGTAAGAGAAAATGTGTTGGCACATTCCTCATAACGACAAATACCATTCTCTAAGATTCCCTCAGTGGGGTGTACATGTCCTGTACACAGTAAATAAGTTTTGTGGAAAGTCATAAACCTTCCTGAAAAGTGAAATTTGCTGGTATTTGGCTGGAGGTTAACAATCTGCAATATATTTATATAAATCAACGTGGAATGTAGCCGGACTGCCTGTAACCCCAACACATGCAAATAGAGAGGAGCCAGACAGGTCTGAACATCTGAACATAAACACTGGAAAATATTTCCAACTGTATGATTCCTTTGTGTTGACCTACATTTACCTAAAATATTCTAGAACACCCCTTTTGCCAGGTATTTAATACACTGGCAAAAATAGATCTTCAACTATAGCAGAGTTATAATTCAAGAAAAAAAAGGAAAAAAGATTTCACTGTATTAAACACAGAAGCAACATGTAATTTCCAACTCGCTGTGAAGGAAAATGTTGACTCTCTGTTAATTCTGCTGTATGTTGGCTATTTTGATTCTGGCATTTTCTGGCACAGCAAAATAAGGAACTCAGAGAAGCGCAATTCTGGTTACCTTTTACTGAGTAATAATATTATCACTGAGTAATAATATTATCTTTCCTTTTTATATATTCTTTATGTGAAACTCTAAATGCTTTACTGTTAATCATAAAGGCTCCAGATTCTTCACTGGGCTGGGTAGAAGCACATTGTGTTTACTTACAGAAAATACAGCTAATACCTTGGAAAGATAATAGTTTAAATAACAGGTTATATGAATCCATGATATTACAAAAAGACAACATCTGGCATTGCTCCTGCTAATCATTCTTGAAATAGATTGAGAAAGACACGGCCTCTTTATTTAGTAGTTTCCACAGGGACGAAACTACTTTTTATAAATTATACTCTTTTACATTCATCGTGATAACATCACCCATAAAGTTGTCTTCTTTAATTAGGAACATCTCTGCTGCCTACACTGCACATCTCTGAAGCCATTTCCTCATGATTTTCTGTATGTGATGGGTTAACATTGCATGTGATTGCCTCTGGAACAGGCAACAGCAAAAAGCCTTTTATTTAAAGAGTTACTATGTGGACACTGTCCTAAGTGAAGTAAACGTACCTCAATTAATACAGGATTTCCATACTGAATACTTTGTAAACACAAGCCCTGCCCTTCTATTGTACTTACAAAAGAAATGTTTGAATTATTTGATTAAAGTAAGATCCGCTATGGGAAATCTTGCAAGTATTTAACAAGATGTTTGGCCGGGAGTCACACACCGCCCAGCATGTCGATCTGAACTGGAACACTGCTGGAGAGACGCTAACAGAGAACCTGTGTTTTAATGCAGCCATTTTTTCAAGTTAATTGTACTAAAGCAGAAGCTTATCAACTACAAATCTCTGTCTCTGTTTTATTTAATGTGTTTAGTGCCTAGTGGATCTTCCTATAATCTAGCAGAATACCTGCCTTCCTACAAAAATACTTAGGCATTTTTTGCATGCAGAAAACCAGATGATGCACCTTGAAGTCTCCATAGCTCCTTACATCATAAAATCTGACAAATGCAACCACAGTTCACTTTCATTTTACAATATGAATACCTAATGCTTTTATAAGAAAGACAGTTATTACTTTGAAAACTATTGCATCTTCTGAGTAGTAGATTGTAACTGATCCCAGAAAATCCCTAAATGTTACTAGATTTGCTTCTGAGATGCTCTGAGAATTGCTATGAAGTTTCCCACTTTCAAGTGGCATATACATTTTTTCCTGAGCAAACTGAGGTGACAGCGATGGAGTTTAGGTCCATCAGACCAAGCCATCTGCAAGAAATACCAAAAGACAGATCTGACTGTAAGACATGAAAAAACTGTAGGACATAACTTCTCTTGGCTATTGTCAAACACCTAAGTAGGTACATCTGGAAAATTAACTGGATCATAGTCAAAAGGAAGACCAAAAATTAGATACTTGCTACCAATGCATCCAAGGGATTATTGTTATTTTTACTGCAGTAGGACTAATCCAGCATGAACACATATGTATCCCTGTATGGTCACTCACAGCACTGAACAAAACCAGTCCTTGCCCCGTAAAGATTCTAATAACATGGATTTACTTTAATTTTCATTGGAACAGTGTCTTCCTCAAAAGAGTTACTTCCTAGCTTATGCGGAAGAGAATTGGAGCCTTTGATTTATGTGCAGGAGAAATGCTTTAGAAGACTGTGGTTAGGTAAATAGTGGCATAATAATATGCTACAGTTTTAAAATTTCACAAGTCTGAGCAAAAATACAGATAAAAAGAGTTTGACGGCCTCAACCTAACTCTGAAAGGTATTTATCTGCATGACAGAAAACCAGCACAGAACTTGTGTACTGACAGTATTTATGTAAACACCACAAAATTGGGATACCAAGACTATCACAGGCCATGACTGAGGTTTACTGACAAATATGGGGAAGAGGACCTGAACAGCTTCTGCTTTTACTGCCTTTGGCTCAGTTTAATCCTGGATGTTCATGAGTTTTAAGGGTACAGAAAATTTCTGCCTCATACTAGAAGTATTGAAGAACAACAGTTGGTCGTCCTTTCAGTCCAAATTTCAGCAGCAGCCTCATATTCGTGTTCTAGGGAAGTCACTCAGCAGCAAACCCTTTGTTCACCCCAACTTTATAAACCACGTACTCCTTGGAAAAAAACACTTTTACCCCTACTTTTAATATTAGCTACCTTTTCCTTTCTTACTTTTGATGTGAAAAGACTGCTGACAGAAACCAGTCTCTACTTGGAATCACAAATACCCAATGTATTGTAACAAAGGGGTCATCTTTCAGATGAAGAAGACAATAGCTGAGCAACTGGAGTAGAACACGCATTAGGAGAACCAAGTCCCACATAGCAGAACAGGAAATAGAGCTTCCCACTCTGAAACATATGACAGAGCTCTTTCCCTCTGTTCAGGACACACTGCTTTGTCTCATTTTCATCAGCAATCACCTACCTCTCCACGCCTCTGAAAGCTGGTATTATAGATGTAGAGTTTTCTTGCTCGAAGGAGCTTTAGTGAATCACTTTTAGATGGAAAAAAAGGGCACATGCAGATGAACAGGCCACAAAATTCAAAGTATCTCATATTTAAATTGCATTTTTCCTGGGATAACATCGGTAAAACCACATAGTAATGCAAGACCTAAGTTCCATTTTCAGAAGCACGTGGGGTCTTCAAGAGCTTCACAATGTGCTTGTCACTCCAGCTGCAGCTGCCCCAATGTGTATCAGTGCTTAAGATATGCCTCCGCAGCAGACTGCAACGCAACACAGACTTTGACTGTGCCCAACAGAACCACGTCGTTACTGGAAACATACAGCGTGAGGGCATAGCGCTGCCTGCAGCACAGCCAGCAAGTCCACAGTTGGCTCCATCCAGCAACAGTCAGATGCCCAGAACCAAACTCGATTAAATAAAATAGGCTTGGGTATGTCTACAGTCTTCCTGGCAACTTTAGGTATTAAATCCTTATTCTCTACTTTCTACTGGGTTCTTGGAGTTTGTGAACATTTCTCCTGCTTCACTACCCTTCCAAGAAAGAGTAGTAGGATCACCTTTTGTCTCCAGGAGAAATCTCTCTCAGGCAAACAGCAGTAAAGGCAGAACTTAACATCAGGTAAAATAAATTAATTTATCTAAGACAGGTAAATGCTATGTAGATAGACGTTTTCAACTCTGAAGTCATTCAGTCATTATCTGCTGTGCACAGAGCAGAAAGAGCTACCATGGAGAAGCAACTGTATAATGAAAGCAAGGCAGCAGAAAGTCCTGTTCTGGAGACCAGAGACCAGCAGAGTCCAGCCAATATTGTTGCTTATAGCCCACTCACCAGTGAGGTTTAAGGGAAGGAAAAGGGACATTAGGATGACAAGGCAACCGTTCATCTGCAAGCTGAGCTTTGTGCTGTAATTTTTTCCAGTCTCTCTCCCTTTCTCACTTGGAAAAATTATTTAAAATGCTTAGCTGTATAAAAGAGATTTTTGTTCTTTAAGTGTGCATGAGGAAGAGAGACAGAGAAAGTGACAGAGAGAAATAGATGCTCTTGAAAGCGAAGTAAATAGCACTGGCTAAAGTCCGATAGAGTGGGCTGACTGGGCAAGCGTTCAACGCTCAGTCCTGACTGCAGTCCTGACCTGCAACACCCCTGCTCTCCTGCACTGGGCCCCACTCAAGCAACGATGAGCTCTGGTGCCAGACTGAATGGTTTTGTGATGCAGACAAACGTCTGCGCCGATGAAACCACCAAAACTAGTCTTCATTTTCAATAGAAACCAAGACTTGTGCCCAAAAGATGAAAAGGCCAAATATGTTTTCTCAGTGTGCCAACCAAGCCACTAAAAGACGCAGTTGTTAAAGAGTTTTACTTCACGGAAAAATATGCCTGACAAGATGTTCTCTGCACCTTTCTTTGTTTATAGCAGCATGCTGTCTATTTTAGACCTCACATCACCATTTCTCTTTCACCTTTTCACAAAGGGAGATTAACTTTAATAGACAAGGACCAGAAAAGGATCTCGTAAGACTTCGTAATTCAAACTATATCCTCGCCCTGCAGAACTTCTCTTCAGGACTTATCCTATAGTTCACCAGTGTTTAAAATGTACTCCTCATCAGTCCATGAACAATCTCACCACAACTGATTTTATCCAAACTGGCCACACACTGAGCCCTTGACATTACTGAGGGAAGATACCAGCTGGGTGGTGCCTAAACACATGCCTGTGTGCTGCTGTACCGAACATTCTGTCTGAGGACAGGCGAGGGACAGGCCAAGTCACCCCCGAATCAGAAAAATAACATGGCCTGTTATGAGGACAGTCGTTGACAGATTGTTTAGGATCAGCAATAGCTGTCTGACCTATTCATAGTGCTCTCATGTGATCCTTCAACAAGCAAATGTACACTGCCTTTCAAAGTCACGTACGCTGCCGCTATACAGTGCTGTGAGCTTCCAGTAAGCTTCCATAAGCTTCCAGTTCAGAGCACAAATTAAAGATGCTTCCATTCGTTGTGCAAACAGTGTGTTCGCATCTGTTAAGTTTTTTAGATTTTCTCTATAGTATCTTCCTCAGGGAACAGCTGTCTTCCTTTGTAGATTCCCTAATTTGCTCAACATGTAAGTTAACCTTACGCCTGAATATTGATTTTGTTTAATTCAAATGAAAGAAGCCCAGAAGTTATTCTGGACTCCCAGCTGTACATTGTGCAAGATGAGATACAAAACAAACAAAATCCAGTCTTTACTGTAGCTCACAAACTGCTTGTTACAGACTCCACATTTCAGTTTACATTTTGAATTCATGCTTGTGCCAGACCTACAGGATCTAAATCTAAGATGATCATCTCTCTTCCAGGTTTAAGTAAAAACAACTCCTCTTCAGAAGATTTTACAACAGTATAAATTATCATTCATTCTTCAGTGGCTTAATAATCTAATCTATCTACACAGGAGATTTAATCATGATGCCAATGTATCAAAAATAGCAAAGTAAATAATAACCCTTCACTCCACAGAAAAAGTATTCACTGCAAAAAATCAAATGTACTGTTTGATACTCTATATAGTCTGACATCGTTTTTTAAATGCTTGCAATATCACAGCAGTTCCTGAGGTGTTTAATTCAGCTTTTTTTAAAGTTGTAAGTAATTCCAATGCAAATTTGAGTACAAACTCTTGCTTTTTATAGATTCATGGGGGAATCTAAGAATAACGAAGCAGCCACTGTAGAAGGTGACAGAAGAGGTCCTCTGTTTTGATGCTTACTATCAATCCAGGGGCTGCTATTCCTGAAAGACCTCCAGGTTACTCTACAGCCACAATCATTCCGGATGATGGTGGCTCGCACTCCAAACTCATGTACTGTTTGAGTCCTAATTAACCACCCAATGTAGACTAAGCCCTCAGGAATACAAGCAACCTGAAAAGAAGCAGCCTGACTGAGAGTACTTCTGAAGGGCATAATTGTCAGAGACTGAAAAAGCAAGGTAAGGGGCCTTGCTAAAGGCTGCAAATACACCTGAGCGCTGATGATGTTGCTGCCACTTCCCAGGACGGACCAGTACTGGCAGGACTTGAAAGGAGTCCAAAGTGGCGATGGTGAAGAGGAAGGGAGAGAGAGAAACAGATGCAAAATATTTTGCTGTAGTTCTGTTACTGGCATTAAGTATTGTTGTAATGATTTGTGAGACACTGACACATTAAAGCCTTGTAAGAAAATACATTTCTTTGTTTCTCAGACGGAGTTGGGACCAAACACTTTGTCCTTCTCAGTGAGGATCAAGAGATGATTGCTTTTCTAAGGGGAAAACTTCCACAGCTTAACAAACCATGAATTCCACTGCTAAAGCAAAGAACATAAAACAGAAGAAAAAAAAGGCCTTAAGAAAAACAAAAGGCTGAATTGGCTGAAGTTGACAATACTAAACACGCACAAAGTAAGTAAGCAGCGTATATGTTAGTAAAAAGATATGTTAATAAGAAAATAAAACTCATTCTTTTTAATTCTTTGAATTGTGTTGTTCTAATGTATTCAGGGAATACTATTACTAAGGCAGTCTATAGACCTTTTAACGTAACACGCTGTATATTCATGTTTTAAACAGAAAGCAATCAGCAGACAAAGGAGTAAACCACAGTAAAACATTGCATGGTTCACTATCATGGCCATTTGTTTATATTTGGGTTTATTATTATGTATAATTTCTTAAACAAAAAGAATTCTTGTCTCTCTAAATGACATCATAAGAAGGAAATCCTTGGTAAGAGAATGAAACTATCACTGGGAAATAGGGTGCAACCTTCTACCAGTCTGTTTCTTGCTATTACAGCATGGTCAGTTGACATGACAACACAAGCTTTGAATAGTATTGTACGAAATTTTTTTAGACTTGTCAGTAGAAGGCGGCAGTTTTGAAGTCAGAGTACCAGTGTGCAGAGTAAACCTGTCATAGATCTTGACCTTGCATGATCCACCAGCCCTGAACTACCACAGAACTTCTGCTGCACTTAACACGCAGCATGCAAAACACCTGCGTGATTTTTAAGAATATACATCACCTAAAGCTTCATCTGCCTTATCTACCAGGTATCCTTCCTCTTTCTTATACTCAGCCAGTCATTACCTGGATAGAGTAATGCAAACCCCTGTCTGCCATTTCAACCCCTATCTGTTTTTCAGCCATGCAGTGAGAACTCTACAGCTTGGGGCCCAACATGCATAGTCCCCTTTTGCACTTAAGCATCCTTATCTGTACCACAATCTCTCCTTCCCAACTTTTTAGTTACCCTTAGCACTCAATTCCTGAATATGGGCATTCATCTCTGAAAACTATGGTCATGATGTATTCTAAGGCATTCATCACAGTACTTGTTTGTCCTCAAATTCTGAAATGAACAGAACTCTGAACTGTTGCTTTCCCAGTCTTAACCTGGGGAACTATGAAGCAGCAATAGATATGAATAGTTCTCCTTATCTTAAAAATGGAAACAGCAATTTAACGCCAGATATTTAAACTACATGAAAACAACTTGAAAAACGTCTACATCTATTGAAAGAATCTGTTTATGGATTAGAACTGCTCAAAATTTCCTGAAAATAGATCAGCCCACTGCATCTGCCCACTTTCAACACAAGCGGTTAGGTGGTGAATGCAGTTGACACATCCAGCAGTAAGTGAAAATCCAAAAGGTGTCTTACACTTTGTGTATTGATTTCCAACATTTGTACTGCATGAGGTTGTAACACACAAAAACAGAAATGCAGTTCACAGTGCTTTTTGTATACTCATGGTAAGGAGAGTGACTTCGATTAGGCTTTGATGCCAGATGTATTCCCAGTAATACTCCCATGATACCAGCAGCAGCATGAACTTCGGACAACAGGAATTCCTCCATTCACTTCAGCAAAACCTGGAAGGGAGCACAGTGAGCTCAAGCAACCTTCCAGTGGCACTGAACTGTGTCCTGTTACCACTACTCTACATGCTACGAACGAGACATCCCCATCTGCCCAAAAGTAAACAGCACTCAGCTGATTTCCAAAAATCAAGAGACAAAGGCAATTGCTCACACGGATAACAAAAACAAACAGGTCTGGTTTTTTTTCTGGCCAGGTTTTGTGAGGAAGCCAGATCTATGCACATAAACACTGCCCTCTTCTTTGTAAATTGCATTGTATAAGAAAAACTGAGTGGCAGAGTAATAGATAACTAAAAGAAAAAGAGAAGCGTGAGAAGTTGTTTATTCTAAAACCGAAGTATCAAAACTATGGGACTATGAAGAACTTAAATTCAGCAGAAGGCAGATTTAAGGCTTGCAAGAAAACTAGTAACTTCATTGAACACAGCAGTCTTTTGGCTACCCATTATCAGACAGATCAAACGCCATCCGTCTATACCACCTTATCAGACAGGTCAAACGCCATCCATCTATATCACAGCCCTGCACTGCTTGTGAAGCAATGAGTTCTCTCAGCTTCCACGGAAGAGATACAACGCCTGTAATGGAGCTACCTAGCAACTGGTGTTTAGTTTGAATGGGTCATGTAGGTCTTCATTGAATCAGGGGAAAGAAGTAAGTTGATCGGATCACTTCGGGGAGGGTACTGGCTCTCCCTGATTGCTATGGAAGGTGCCTAGATGACTAACTTAGACAAGATGCCTAAATTTAACTGAATTTAGAAGAGATTACTCTTTCCCAAAAAGCCTGTAACTGATCAATTCTACTTGGTGGGATTACAGATTCTGTTCAGTTCATTTCTGAAGTAATTTTAAAATATTTCTTCCATGTAAAAGTTAAAATAAAATGAGCGAGAACTCAAAAGAAAAAAAAAAGATACTAAAAACACCTCTGCCCTATTCATTCAACCCTCATAGACCAGGATCAATCCTAAACAGCTCAGCATAGAAGAGCCTTTACCTAGGCCTCATGAAGTCAGTACATGTAATTAACTGGCTTTGGCTCAGGTCCAGAATTTCCTTTAATTTGAAAGGGAGTTTCACCTGTGACAAACTCGCAGGATTGAGTTGAATATTCATGTTCTGAAGAACAGAAACAAATGGGACTAATAAATCTTCAACAGAAATTTACAAGATTCTTCTGGCATAATAAATTTAGCTGGGGGCAATTGCTCTTAAACACTTGATACATAAAAAGGGATCCTTTTTAAGGGATCCTTTTTTCCATCAGCATGCAAATTCCTTACATGCTTCATCAGAACTACATCTTACAAGTCTTTTAAGAGGTGGACATCATAGTGGTCTTTTTCCCATTCACGGCCATTCACACGTAGCCATGCAAGCTCCTTGTCTGTCTTGTAATTTCCTCTACCAAGCTGTCTTCTTCTTTTCCTAATGAATTCATAGTACATGCAAAGTAAACCAAAAATATCAATTTTTGTAAGATTCTCAGGTGCTTTCATCCTCCAGTTCTTAAGGTAGATGTCTGATATATGTTTCCTCCTTTTCCAGCCAGTTTACATGGCACAGTGAGCCAACCATTTAAAGATTAATGCACATGGAGTGAAGTATTCTACAGGCTATACAGCTCTTTAAGTATTTCCTTTAAACTCTTGCACACATATGTAAAAGAAAACAAATTAAAGATTATTTGCAGAGTTTGGCAATGAAAATGAGGTGTTAGTAGCATTCTGAGCTGGCAATAAGTTTTATTTGACTTTTATTACTACAGGGCAAAGGCAACTATTTCTTTTGGGGCATCTTTCAGCAGCATGAGATGAGGGTTTGCATTTTAATGAATGGATAATTTTGAAATAAATTCAGCATTTTGTAAATTACAGTTTATGTCAGATGTAAACACACGGCAAAACTGCATTTTGATTGTTTTGCATACATCATCTTTCACATTTCTAAAAGAAATGAGCAAACTGTAATAAATCTCGCAAAACAAGGTCTGGTTCCTGGAGCGCTAAAACATTTTCACATGTAGGCAAATGCAGACAAGGTCCATCTACCCAGGTGGTGCCAGCAAAGCAGGGTGTGCTGTGTGATGCCCAGGCAGAGCTGAGGGAGGCCTGAGCACATGGGAGCCCATGGCTGAGGCTCCAGGGGCTAACACAGCTACGTGGCCGCCAGCCAGCTCACGGCATCAGCAGAGTCAGGAGGCATCTGCCTAGGAGTGAGGCAGGGCTGGCTCCCATCTGCTTGCAAAAGCTGCACAGACTTACAAAGCAGTGGACACGGATTACTTAAAATCATAGAGAAGTCAGTGAGAGCCTTAATTTGCCAGGAATTATCGTTTCAGGTCTGTCCCGCTCTTACACTATTCCCTACACCAGGATCTACCCTTCTCACTTCAGAGTATAAACACTGGGTGAGACAGAAATTGTTCTAACTCTTTCTAGCCAGATATGAATTGTTTTATTAATGTAATTATTTTCATTTCAAGAATGAGTCAAGAGACAATGAGGACTGAAGGAGTTGCTCTTCCATGTATTTAGGGTAATAAGCACATTTGAGAATCTCTTGTTGTCCAAAGTCTCAAAGATTCTCAATGACTTCTCAATGATTTTCAATTAGTATCCCAAAGCCTAAATCACAATCTAGGACTGGAAGAAAAAACTGAGACTAGCTGCCTGCATTAATAGGCACTCACACAACCGACATTTACATCGAGAATGTGTAGATACCGCAGGCCACAAGATGCTTCCCACTCTTCCACAGCAAATGCAGAGCTAGGAAAGCTCCAGCCATGGAGCTTTTCCTTATGGCGCACTTTAGTTTGAGCGCCTTACCATCACCCCAGGTCCATGAAGCAGTAGGATACTCGTGAAATAAAACTCCTAAGTTATTCCAGGAAGCTGACCTCTACCATTTTACACAGGATATTAAATAGACCCCAACTGTCTCCACTTACAAGTGGCTTAGTTCACATGTTTTATAAAGGTCCATTCAGCTGCTTTCTGAGTTACCACAGAATTGAAGTGACTTTCTGCGAAGAAAGACAAACTATCCGGTGATTTTCCTTACCTACTTTTCATGCAGGCATATCTTGGTTTTCAAACATCGCAACTGGCATCTATATGTTCTACAGTAAGAATCTGTGTCTCGATTATGAAAATATTTGACTGACAAATAGCTGTCTCGAGTCCATTGGAAGAAATATACATAGTAGAGCTTTATTTTTTGATAAATCCAGGAAGACACAGTAGTCTTCATTTCCATGGATGCCTCTGCGTGCAAGCACTTATGGTGTATGATTATGGATCTAAACACAGTACAGTTCACACAATTTCACCACAAAAGGCAGAGAAGTGACATTGATTTAGATCTTTCAAAGCACAAGAACACCTTTTCAGGCTTGTGAAAGTAACAGTGATCAATATATTAGAAAAGCCATGATAATCCACGTCCATTCCAAAAATTTTAGTTGAATTTTTTCAAGAACTCAACGTGCTTTTGAAAAAAGTCTCCATTTAAAAGCTGACAAATGGTGTTGCAATATTTTTGTATAAAGGATGTGCTCTGGGATGACTGAGTTCTCGAACTGAGCAACTAACGCTTATAAGGGATGGCAATTTCATGCTTGAAAGAAGAAAGATTAAAGCGATCTTGAATTTTGCAAGATTTGAAAACTTAAAAAAAGCCAGTATTAAAAGGAGATACATAATCCCATCATCTAAATATTCTCTAAAGCCTTTAAAAATATATATTTCTACTGCAAACAATAGAAGAAAAAAGCCAACTATTAAAAAAACTAGTTCTGCTGCTTTTAAACATTGACATGCCCTGTTCAATTGCCTGCTGCCCAGGTAAGGTTAAGCCAACAGATGCCAAAAGATGCCTGGGCTCTTTGCCACTGACATTAGGATTTATACTTTTTACTTACTCTTCCCGGAACGCATTTAATAAAATGTACTATTTTATTATACTTAAGAGTGAGATGGCATTTCAGTTCCATGTTCCAATTTTCAATGTCATGCAACTTCTTAGAAACCATTAGCTTCTGGGATGGTTTTTTTTCCTGACTTGCCCTCATCCCCTTGCCATTTTTTTCGAACTTTAAAAAAGAAAACTGTTCACACATTTCTAAAACATAGGCAATAAACTAACTGCAGTCCTGTATGTCTAATAATCCCAATCCATGTTACAAAATAGTAATTCTCAACTTAAATGCAGTCAAATCTTGACATTTTCATAGTTTTCCTTTTCCACATATACCCACACACACGTGTAACATGCATATCCAAACAGCTTAATAGAGTAGCTTATTTACTTTACTACTATTATATTGTCCTAACAGTTCCATAGTAAACACAAGTGTTTTCAAGCCTGTTATGTCAAATTATAAAAGAGACACTTAACATAAAAAATCATGGAGCAGAATATTTTAGCAGTATTGACTGACTGATTTTAATTTCGAAAGCTATTACTGAGCAGTGTGGGCTGATATGTTTCGAGATTACAGAAAAACAAAAATTCCCCCAAAGTTATTCCAAGAGATAAAGGTAAAGCACTCCTGCTTTCCCAAAACTCACGTCTTGGATAATTCAGACTGGAATGTAAGTTAGAAACCAGAGTTTTCCAACTATTTACAATTGTACAATTATGCAATTTGCTCGAAATGAAATTGAGGCAATGAAACTATGTGCAGCATCAGAATTTTTTCAATAATGACATAATAAACCCACTTAGTGGCAAATCCTGTATGAGATCAGTACAGCAGAGTGAAGAGTAATGACAAAAAGAGAAACCACAACTGAGAAAGCTTTGAAAGGTGCCTTAAACTACTTGTAGACCACATGAGCGGCCATCTCCAACACACATCTTCAGTTACTCTTGCAAAACATTAACAATTTTTGACCAAAATGGCTTCTGCTGGAGCTTAAAATTGGGTGCAGGGTAAGCAGGCAATGCCCATCCACCCCAGCTACAACCAGTTCCCTCTAGCACTTTAATGCCAAACACAAACTAGAAGCAGACTGTCTGAAGTCAGAAAATTTCACAGAAATCCACTCTCTCCTATTACAGAAAGTGCGTAATTTTTGCCAAGTGATAGCAACAAGTGCCTTGTACAAGCTCCTACCAACAACCCACGCACAACAGACTTCGGTTAAAAAAAAATTCCCCTACAATACCCATTTTGTCTTCCATAAAAATTCTCACAGTCCGAGTACCCTCTAATTTCAATACTAGCCTTTTGTTCTCCCACACCCAAAATAATTTCCTATTTGATTTTGTGACATCTGTTATGTACTGTACAAACTCTCTACTAGCCCTTCCATTTTCCACCTTCAAACTTGACTGACTGGCATTAATTTCATTGAGATCGAGCAAGCTACATCGGGGTGGCCACTCTGCATTAGAGTCATAGAATGATTTGGGATGGAAGGGATTTTAAAGATCTTCTACTTCCAATCCCCCTACCATGCACCCTTCACTAGACCAAGCTGCTCAGCTCCATCCAGCCTGGCCTTGAACACTTCCATGGATGGGGCACCTACAACTTTTCTGGGCAACCTGTTCCAGTGACTCACCCACCCTCACAGTAAAGAAATCTTTCCTAATATCTAATCTAAACCTACCCTCTTTCAGTCTGAAGCCATTCCCCCTTGTTCTGTCACTACAAGCCCTTGCAAAAAGTCCATCTCTTTCCTTCTTGTAGGCTCCCATCAGGTACTGGAAGGCCACAAGTAGGTCATCACAAAGCCTTCTTTTTTCCAGGCCAAACAAATACAAATCCTTCAGCCTTCTCTCACTGGAGAGGTGCTCCATCCCTCTAACCATCTCGGTGGCCCTGCTCTGGACTTGCTCCAAGAGGTCCATGTCCTTCATGTGCTGGGGACCTCGAAGCTGGATGCAGCACTCCAGGTGGGGTCTCACCAGAGCGGAGCAGAGGGGCAGAATCACCCCCCTCACCTCACTGGCCACACTGCTTTGGATGCAGCCCAGGACACGTTTGACTTTCTGGGCTGTGAGTGCACATGACCGGGTCATGCCCAGCCTCTCATCCACCAGCATCCCAAAGTCTTTCTCATTAGAGCTGCTCTCAACCGCTTCATCGCCCAGCCTGTGTTGATACTGGGGGTTGCCCTGACCCAGGTGCAGCACCAGCACTTGATTTTGTTAAACCTCACAAGCCCACTTCTCAAACTTGTCCACCTGGGCTCCCTCTAGAGTCAAAATGAGCATTTCCAGAGAGCGATTTATTATACTCCAGCATGGGCACCGAGTGTGAGTGGGATGAATTATTCTCCCAAAGCAAATGCTCACTCTGCACTCACTATGGGGAGACCCTAAATGACTAGAATGGAGTACACTTTTAATATTCAGATGATTAAAGTGTCTACTCACAATTATCTCACATCCCTGTTTTATTTCGTTATGCATGGCTATGTGTACCTTTTGTGAACCCATCATGATATACTGGAGCACAGACATAAAAAGGGTGAAGAAAGTCTGTTGTCTCCCTTGGACATCTCCCACTCTTTCAAAGAGTTTAAGAATCCAATACTCTTAAACTGTCCCGCTGTATCTAGGGGGATAGCTAGATAGCTATGTAGCCCAGGAAGAGGATATAGATCAAAACAGCAGCCAGGATTTCAGTGACTGGAGAGAGCATGATGTCAGGGAATGCTGACATTCCCAAGTGACAAAAACCATGCTGCTAAAACTCTTGTATGTATTTAAGTGTGTATTTAAGTACACACCATTTTAAATCTAAACCTTTTCATATCATTCCTCTTGACTGCTGAATTTTTGATTACTTCTTGTTTCTTAATCTCTCTTTTCTAAAGCCTATTGTTACTACGTCAAGTTTGGGAACCATCCTTTTCCCAAAAATGTCAGACCTAATTATTGTGGCCACTATGACTGTGTGTCTTGACTATTAGAATTTCTTAAACCAGCTATTGCAAGTTACTTTAGGCTAGGCAGAGAGTAATCTCTCTTTTTTGTACTCCAGGACGAGCTACTTCATTGATTGTATCTCTAAGTTTTCTCTTTAGGCCATGTCTATTTGTCTTTAAACTTTGTCTACTATGAACAGTGGTTAAATTGAGCTTTATTAGTATTTTAGTGAACTTAGTTGACTTTACAGCTTCTTCCAGAATTATGGCCTCAATATATTTTCGTGGATGTACAGGACAGCAAAAGATTATTTGGTTTTCATGACTTAAGCTTTGCTTCTGCAGAACAGTATTGTTCACTCTCAACTTTGGGCTACTGGAAACCAAGCAGTCTTTGAACTGTATTTTCTTACAGACATCACAATATCCTATCGATTTGGGATATTCCAACTTACTTTAAATGTCTTCTAAGAAAACTTCCTCATCCATGTCATTCACCTGTCTGCCACTCATCTATATCCACAAGTACCTTTCATTTTTAGTCAAACGGATTACCTGACTCTTCTGTGCAAATCCTAACTATTCTTGTTCTTGTACTGCCAAGATCCTCAGTTCCAGTCTCATTTCTGTTTGTATTTTTTCACTTCTGCATAAATACTTGCTTCTGAAATAACTGATATCTCTAAATTATGTTTTAATCTGATCAAATAAAATTTAAAAGTAATAAAACCTTCTGGAGTTCTTAAGAATAGAGATAAGATGAAAAATAAGCAACACAGAATTAAGAAATGCCAGGTAACACTTTTTTTGTTTTAAATGGTGCTACAAACATAAAGGCAATATGATGAATGGGATTCTATGCAATGAAGAGATCCAGGTGCTCAGTTCTGCAGAAGTATTAACTTGCCTAGACCCTTCCTTAAGTTTAATGAGACATATCATTCTAATTTTCAGACTATAGTAATTGATTCCAACCTGTCTGGATATGGGTATTACTGCTTTGATCAAAACTTGTTGCTCAGCATTTTATAAAAAGCAGAGATAAACAGTGAGGCAACAAATTGATTAGAGATGTCTGCAAGGAAACCACAAAGATCAGTGTCTAGGCCTATCTCCATTAACAATCTAGAAGGTTATCTAAGGATAAACAACACACTAATTAAAGTGCAGATGTTGCTTAATCTCTATGTCATAAAGTTCACAACGTATGCTGATAGATAAAGTCGGCAAAACGACATTCTCTTTATAGTCTACTTCCTAGCAGAGAAAAGTAATACAGGTCATTGACTTTCACTGTCCTGAAGGAACCTGGAAATCAGTAATAAAGGTTCTAGCGCTGCGTTAGTGAGTAACATTAGACATAAACTTCAATACTGTACAGCAATCAGGAAGTCTCTAACTGTAGCTCTAGAAGCATTTGCACTTGAAGAAAGGAGACGTACACTGCACTGAAATGACTGTATCTGTGATGCAGCCTGGAGACTGAGAGATAACATAGCATTGTACAAGATGCTTAGGTGAAAACACAGAAGCAGACATCAAGTATTTCAGAAGATACATACTGAGTCAGAGAGGAATTACCAGTGGTGCTAAAAGGGAGTATAATTAGGAGTGAAACAGGGCACCAGAAATGCTAAATCTGTTTCAGTGAAAAACCTAATGAATTTTTATACCCCAGTTTGGTGAACTCAATAGTTGCATCATCTAAATGGTGAAGTCTCAAGCACGCACGTGTGATGGGACACCTCTGCAGAGTCTGCCTGTGCTAATGCATTTTTGTTCATCTTAACATTAGGACCTTATGATTTGAACTACCACAGCTGTTTGAATCAGCGTAGCTCTTTCAATTCACCAGCCGAAACTCAAGCCCTAAATCTGCAACTCAATTCTTGGATCAGCTGGAAGACGTGGATGCAATTCTGCCATTAGCAGCAAGTGTTAGGCTGCTGACACAGATGAACAGTTAACTACGCGTATTGCTTTTCAGAACATAATGCAAGAAGAAGCAGAAATTCTTCCTTCAGCTGTAATCCTCTGGTTAAAATTTTGTATATATGATAACGTACTACCACAGAGTCAGGGCACTTAAAGATCAGATCTGTATTTTCTAGAGAACATCAGCTGACTACAATTTATTGAAGGTCTGTCATTTATTATGAGACATACCTATATTCTAGACAGCCATGAGCGTTTTCCTAGGAAAATTATGTGATCATCAGTGAGGGAAACTGAAAAGCAAAAATCATACAGAATACACAGTACTGTGAATCTTAAGTATCTAATTTGATCTTTAATATGCAACATAAAAAAACACCCCAGTATATTTATATGATGAGGAAAGGGGTAGAAAATCAAAACTCCACAAAAGAAAGTGGGAATCTTACTGAGGCTTACTAAAAGGGATGCAATTTTAACCTGGATATAATGTATCTATGAGAGGCCTGCCATATTTCCATTTTTATGTTGGATTTTATTATAACTTTATTCAAAATACTGTTGCTAGGCATGTTTTAAATCTGTTGTAAATATAAGACTTTCATATCCTAAGTATGTTTTTAATATCATGGCATTTTTAAAAAATGCATGATTCTGTATTTCTGTGCATTAAACACTGCCCATTTTTTTTTGTAGAAAAGGAGTGCAATTCCTTGTCACAATGAGAGAAAGTTAAATGTGACATTCAATGGCTTCAGAGCCCTCCCTTTTTATTGGGAAAGAGCAGAGTACGCAAGGTCCTCTAAGGTTGTTTCACTTCGGCCGTAGCTGTGTATCCAAATGAGTCCTCCCCCAAACATCTAAGCACAGTCAGTACATTCCCAACTCCTACAGCCAAGTTAAAGTGAAAACGGTCTTAGTTCAGTAATGATTGAGGTGGTTTGCTCTAATCAAATTAAACCAGCCAAATGTTCTTTTCAAAGGTAACTGTCTACTCTGCAGCTGTATGCAAAATACCACATCAAATGTGGAAAAAAAAAGTGATAGAATTCTATCCTTACAGTAGAGCCCTGGCTCCACAGATGAAGAGAAACAAAAGCACCAGTGCAGCTAGGAATTACGATCACAGAAAGCTCCCAGAAATATGCTAACTTAAGAAACTGTGAACAAAGTACTGAAATTTCCAGTTTATAATTAATTGATTTCAGGGAGAAGGGAGTCCTCTGGCATTGTTAAACAGCAATTTATCACACTGACCACACTTCAAATAGATATTAAAAGACTAGCCAAAGTTTCACATAAAAGAGACAAAAAAAATCACACAAGCTTTTCCACTCTGTTTCTCACTTCATTTCTCTGTTTCTATCAAAATATGTAATATTCTGCACTGACTAATGTTTCAAAAGTCCAAACTCAATAGGTTTCACTTAAACTCAGCATGATTCATCTACACCAGAACTGAGTTTTCAATCATTAAATATGGGAAATTCCTGTAAAGATGAATTCATGTCTGAATTAGTTTTTTATTTTCTAAGAGAAGATCAGTCAACTGTTAAAGATAATCCAGAGTAATAAGCAGTCAGTGTTGGTAAGAACCCTTTCAAAATAGTATAGAACTTTTTGCTAAATTCATAGATTGTTTCCTAGGTATGTCATGGGAAATCCACCCTAGGACAACTCTACCAATACCAGCAAATTGGCACATCCTGTATTTAGGTGTGTGAAATGTTCACCATGTCCTAAAAATTATGCAAGATACTTCAGAGAACAGAAACCCATCTTCTGCTAAAACCCTAAAAAGACATCTAAAGCATCAGATGAAAGAGTTTCTTACCACTCACATAAAACATTTTTTATTCTGCCTAAAAAACACGCAACTGCGTTGTTAGAAATTTAAGGTCTGATTTTAAAGGGATTATTTAGCAGACTATTTCCTTTTTTTTCTAAGGATGGTACAAATTTTCAAAGGTGAAGGGTAAATAAATAAATTAGAAAATCAATACAATAATTTGGATGCAATGAGGTATTTCGAAAAGAGTTCAGAAATCAACAGTCACATTTCCACTCTTTGATGATCATCTCATCAAAAGCTTCCCAAATGGCAGTTTCCCAAACGGAAAATGTCAAAGTACACGATGGAAGAAAACACTCCTTGGAAAATTCTGAAGCAGTTTATTTATTAAATACAAATGCTTTAGAGTTTAAAGGTATATCTGTTAAATAATCATGAATGCATAATTAGAAGTATTTTTCAGAATATAAAAAGATATGAAGAACAGGTGTAAGTGGAGAAATCTTCTCTCTTTTAAAAGAAAAAGCACAGCTTAGTTATCTATGTGTACGGGCACACTTATCTTTTGATAATTTGTTAGATCATTAAGAATCAACTTGTTCAGCAATCTTGGAAAACTAGACTTTATACCAAGAAAACTAAATCCTCTATATACAGCAAAGTTTTGGAATGAACTGCAACTTCTATTTTATTTACTGTTACGAAACTTCATAAAATAATTTTAAAACTTGAAAACTAAATGACACCACCTAAGAATTATTACAATGACAAATAATCACTCTTGATGTCAAATTCATGTTACTGCTAAGTCAGGATATTTGTATTTCTTATTCTGCATTATTTATTTTAACTTTTAATAGAAATATTCCCTAGAAACAAGCGTTTAATCTAATACATGAATAAGAATCGGTATCTGTGATTCATATTCTGATGTATATTGTCCCTGAACTCTATCCAGAAAGAGGTTTTAAAATTCAGCACATTCTTAGTATCACGGCTATTTCTATTTGATAATGCACTTAGACCTGGGCTAAGCTTCAAACAATGGCTTAAATCCCACCAAGCCCATCTGAGCAACTTACTCAGTGCTTTGCTAAGTCACAGACTCCAGGTCCAGCCTGCTCTCTTCTAAACCCCGGGAAAGCAAGCACTGCTCCCTGCTCTGTTCCACACTTTGGCCGAAGTGAGTACCATGAAGCAAACTGCAAAGTCCCAATGAATCTACCCTAGCCCCTGTCTGTAAGTGTGGACTATCCACTCTCCTAGCATCTAAACCTCTTCGAGGCTCAGTTTTGAATCCTGGACCCCACTCCATTCCCTTGCCTGGAAGTCACAGCATGCCATCAGCAATGACTGTGGTGAAAGAAGTTGGTTTTCCATTCCAGGCAGGACCCAGCAAGACTAAATCTCTTCAAGAACAGCACAGACATAACCATCCACAGATTTAAAGAAGGAAGGGAGCACTGGACATAATTTAAAATGACTAACATTTACTCATACAAAGACTGGAAACATGTTTTTTGTAAAAAACTTAGATTTAGAATGAGATAAAATACTTTTTTCAAATGCTCTTGTATTCACTCCAGAAACTGAATCTCCTAAGGCTCAGAAGTCCATTCCATACTCAACCCTTCCTTCCTGAGATGCTCTTATCTTGTCCTGTTTCTGCCAGATCATGTATTAAAACTAAATCATCACATCCATAACTAACAAACAATTCATATTGTTAGCAAGCATGTCCTTGTTTGCCCTGTACATGCTCATTCTGTCTACTGTATGGTTGCAAGCAGATGACGACAGGCCAGCATTCATGTCCACTCTCTGCACAATGCCCTCCGACAACAAATTTCTCCAAGTCCTATGTACCCTGTTCAGTGGTAACCACATCATTCCCCTTTCCCCTCCAGCCATCAGAGAAGCCGTATTTCCAGACAGGCAGTCCCTTCCTCTCCAAGACCTTTGCAGTGTCCCTTGCAGTGGCCAGCCAGTGCAGGGACGATCGCCCTTCCCCTCTGACCAAAACTGCTCTCCAGCCTGGAAATGCCTTTCTCCTGCCAAGGCACTTCCCATCTTCACATCTGCCTTGAAGACCATCCTGTTTGTGTGAGACTAAAACTGACTCTGAAGCTCATTCAGTTTTTCCTTCCCATTACTCATCCACCATTTCTACCTCAGCTGAGATTCATCTGCCACACAAATACTTGGCAAGTTTCAAGTTCCGTTTCTTCTGCTCCATTCCATCCCTGTATCTTATTTTGCTCTTTCCGTGTACAAGACAATCTAACTAGCAATGCAAAGATCACCATTTCTTTGTCTCTAGGGGCTTGCCAGATGCCATACTGAGTGATGCTACACAAAAATAAATTGTATCGCACAATACAGCACACTGCTGGATGTGCAAGAATGACCTCACAGCCTAGAAGTTTAACATTAGCTTGGCAGAAAAAAGAAGGAAGGAAGCAGAATTCACTAGAGACAAACACCCCCTAAAATAGAAATGTTTCACTTGACAGGATGGAACATCTCAACGATTTTGAGAAGATCAACCTTTCAACTTCCTAACAGTACAGAAATAAAGCCAGAAGCCAACATCAGCATCACCAAAAACTAGAAAGAGAAATAAAATTTGATACTGCCTTTAGAAATTTTTTCCCTCTATATGCTTCCCCATCATTTCAGTTTAACAAACAGAAAAAAGCAAAATAAATATATGTTCAAATTGTCTTGCAAAAGGTTAGCTAGGTATTAATGATCTGCTACTGATATGTTCTGAATGCTCTATCAGGTTAGACACTTTAAGACATTTATAAAAAGACCTTCTACGTATAAGGGAATTTTAAGCCCCAGGCCATTTATATACTTCTGGGACCTTTGAGCAAGGTCAAGCATGTGCTGGTCTTTATGTCAGCATACGTAGGGATGGGGGAGTGACGTGTGTGCCAGCCTCTCTCCCTCACACTCAGGTGGCCTTGCCAAAGCAATCAGTTGATCGGCTCCATCAAGCACTCAAGAGCAAACCAAGAGGTAACAGCATGGACCACTGGACTGCAAAAGCAGGGAAAAAGCAACATGACATGATTGCTGTACCACAGAGAGCAGTTTACAGTGCCATTTATAGTTCAATGGATGTAAAATAACATAAAAACTTGAACATGGTGTAACTGTGCAAATAGTCACAATTACTGTGTTCCCCCCCTCTGATTTGTATACAAAAAAGAATGAGGAATAGAGTTAGACTTCCAGCTAGGTGGATTATTCTGCTGAACCTGAGTCAATTAGCTGGGGCACATATTCTGCAAAGTAACAGGAAGGAGAGAATAAAGATTTTCAATTCTTACATGGTTATGATCACTTTGAATGGCAAGATCTCTGACACTTACCTTTAAAATAACAACCTAGACTAGATTATATTTTAATAGGTCATATTCAATATAATTTTGGTTACTTTAAAATGGAATAGTTACTAAATCACGAAAATACGAAAAAAGTTGTATTTATAAAAGAAAAGTTATGAGATAGGAAGCAAAAATATACAGCTTTGCACTTTTGTTCAATTTGCTTAAGGTTTAATGCTATTAAAACCGTTAAATATAAAAGTGATAGAAAACAAGCATGGCAAGAATTACAGTAGTCTGTCTTGCATATCACCTTCCCAGAATGCAAATTCACAGTTTGATGATGATTAAGATATGGGGAAAATTATTCATCTGATTACCAGCAGGAGAGAAATAAAATGAATGCAAGAAACAGCTGAATTTAGCATTATAATGACAAGAAGAATTTTTACAGATATCTTGCAGCAGGGTTTTACACACATGAATTTCCTGAACCTAGTATGTCATTTATTCCTGGCAAGGTCTGTTCTTTATCTATATATATTTCATTTTTCCCAACTAGAACAACACTAAGCTACATAAGTGCTGGACCAACTTTTGCCAGATTTACCTACTGTATATATTAAAGTTTTATTAAAGCATTACATCTTATTATCTGAAAGGTGAGCTAGAGGAGCACCTTGATCATCCTACCAGCTACAAGGGACTTTTCCAAGCCCACAACATACCTATTTTCAGAGGGATTTATAGTTAGCTTTACTCTTGATGATTCTATTCTTAACTTTGTTTCATGAAAATAAATAGAATAGAGTAAGGTGTCCTGGCAGAGAGGAGCTCTATACAAAGGGCAAATGTGAACAGGAAAGGATTTTAAGCACGTATCAATTATCTTAACTGCCTTTTCCCCATGCCTTTCTATTCATCATCTGTAATAGTCTAAAAAAATTTTAGATCAGTCCTCCAGGCCTTACTTCCATTACAATACAGAGATTTTCATTACCATCACTGTTCTGATGAAGATTAGATTTCCCTTTGATTCTTTTCTTGCACCCTGTGTTGCTTTATCCTGCAGTGAAGTCTCATCTAATTTCATTCTCTATCTTTGTAAAAGCAACTGTGCAGCAAAAAATGCATCTCTTCATTGTACAAATATGGAAATTATAGACTTGGAACAAAGGAACACAAAACAAAGCCCTCATAATTAGCAAGAAGTAGCATGGAAAAATATTATAAATATTATATTTAAAATTATTCTGTGCTATTTAAACATTTCTCCTTTATGGAGAAAACTCTCTTCCAACCCTAGTGCCAAGCATGGAAAGCAGTTTTGGCTCTAACTGTTTCTCAGAGGAAGTGAATCTACAACTGTTAAGACAAACCTGGGCTAGAGTAGCAATGCTGGTCCTGAATCCTGGTTCTATAGTGCGATGGAGCTCTACCTCTGCCTAGAAGGTTTTCCTTACCAAACTGTTACGCACATTTAGCACCCACCACTTCATGGCAACAGAGAAGCCCTGGGCTGCTGAGCTCCTTATTGTACTCTCTGGAGAAGCCCAGAGATACCACTTGAATTGAAAATGACACTCAGCCTAAGTTCATGTGGCCTGTGATCTCTGCTGTCAGCTGATGCCACAGCACCACAGCAGAGCACAGGGCCTGTGCAGCTCATCTGTACAAAGTCTGTCTAAATTTTGACTCACAGAATGGCTGCTGGTTGGCATTGAGCAACCCATGGATCACACATGCCACTGCTCAGAGATAACAGATACAACATAGTATTTGCAGTTCCAACATAGTTCTCTCAGGCTAGTTGCTTGTAACATTCAGAAAAAAACTAGATGTCTCATCAAAATCAAAAATATTCGGTTTTAAGTATTTGTGCAGTTATCCCAGTGCTGTGAAAACAATGTACATTCTAATCCAGTATGCAGACAACGCATTTGGCATTGTTTTTATTTATTAGCCTGGCCATGACAGCAGTTTCCAGAATGCATGCCCAAATAATAAACATTTTTTCAGCATAATATGTTCAATAAATAAGTACAGTTAGATCAGCTGCTTAAAATTGCAGAACTTCTTTTATAGTATTTCCTTTTCTGAGTATATTTACATAATACAAAAATAGATGTTTAATTTCAATAAATTGCAAACTCTTCTACCATATTTTGTAACAGAACTGGGCCATTTAAATGTTTTCAAATAATTTTTCCAGATATGATTCTGGTCACTCCAGAGAGCTTCGTATCTGCTCTACAGATTGAAAATACAGACAAAAGACATGCACTTTTGAATAGCATTCCTCATATTTTAGAAGAGATAATGTTTGAAATTGCTTATCTTCTGCCTTTTTGTGGAAAAAGGTGCACAACCAATGTCCCAGGCACCCTGATACATTACCAACCAGCCCCTTGTGTCTGAAATGCTGCTTATGACAAATGGTACAGGCTTCACAACACCACTATGAGGACCTGGAACACACTTTCACAGATTTTTGTATTGAAATTACATTCTCATATTGCTGGTTGAAATACTCACTGCTTAGCAGAGAATTAGTTTTCATTCAAGCCTGTAAAAATATTTGAAGCTTCAATGTAGTTATGCAATGCTCTGTTGAGATTCAACGGCACTTAAATCAAGAAAAAGAAGGCTGCAGTTGCGTAGTCAGTTCATCAAACAGCTCTTCGGAAAACAAGAACTCTATTTTCATGATTTAGCTGCATTCAAGATTAGAAAGCTCTTAAAAGGATCTTTTACATGATATGGAAAAATGTCAATGGCAGAAAAATTCTTAAGTATTATGTTCAATTATTCTCAAACAAGCCTCCAGTTTAGCCTTCAGATATATAAATGCCTAAACCTGGACAACTAAATCCTCATTTTTTCTCATAAATTAATTGGCTGAATTTCAAAGTATTTGACAACTCCCAATTATCTCTCTACTGCCAAGGAAGAACTTTGTGTGTGCTCCTCTAAACCAAGCCACTTGATTCAATGATCAAACATACAATGCCCATGCAAAGACATCCCCACTTTTGAAGTACACTGCCTAAGCCTCTGGCATTACTAGGTGTCAGCCAAAATAATGGTTATCAAACAAATTGTGGATTTGCTTGATGAGCAATGGAAGTGTGAGCTGCAGCCTGCATGTGTCTCATTGCTCACTAAAGTGAGACCGATGACATGCACTCCATGATCAGCATCTCAGAATATGCTTATTCAGTTTTGACATAAAGGAGATTGTTACATTATGCTGCCTTGAAATAAACAAAAGTTAACTCATCTCTAGCGATTGACTTTTGTAACTTAAGTATTACTCTCTGTCTCATCTTTCCTCTTGCACGTAATAAACACCCCCTGATTTCGGACCCTACAAAAACGATGATTACACATGAAAGGCATTTTGAAATTCATCTGTAAGTTCAGAGGATCTATTTCTCTATGACTGAGAGAGTCTTGGAGTCAGTGAAGTATAAAATGTTGTCCTTTCACTGTGTAATACATGCATAAGTAACGCAAAGAATGGGAAATACTCTTGCTAATACAGCACCACCAGCAAGATGCTGACCAGTTTCAATCTGGGTATCTGCAAAGTGAAACTTACTTCTTGAAGTTCAGAATTTTAATAAAAGGCACTCACAGGCTGCTGAAGGTTTCTAGCTACAGAAAAATGTAAGAGGTTACAGTAGGGCTAGCGCTATCATTGAGAGAACAGGCCATTTATCCAGGCTTTATGCTACTGACACAACAGAAAGAACATCCTGGGACCACTGCCACCATTTCGCGACCAAGGTCTGACACCTGCCCTCTTGGTAGCACGATCAGCAGCTCACGGTGAAAATTAGTACCAAAAATACTCAACCATAAGGCTGCCTGAAAAGCTTGAAGTTTTAAGCTGTTACTTCTCTTTAACATGATAATCTATAGCTCTCCATAAACGCATCTAAAAAGGCAGAATGCACATTCCACTACTGCTCTCATTCTTGCCATTTCTATAATGAACAGAGCTGCTAAAAATCAGCTGCAGCTCGCCGTACTAATAGTTCAGACAAAACCAAGGAGAGGTTGGGTTTTTTTTCATTTTCTCTCATGCCTGAGGAAACAGTATATATATGGCTCCTTGCCCATCCATTCCAACACTTAAATCACACACCTATGCCTCTGGAGATGGGTGTTTGTGTGTGTGGGAGGCAATGCACAGGGATGAGGTGAGGTCTGGCAGGCAGCACCATGGCCTGTTGAAACCTCAAACCACACTTCATGTACACAATTTAGTGCTCACTTCAGCCACAAACCCAAACTAGCGTCCATTCCATTTATGCCCCCAAACTCTTGCTCGCCCAATTCATGTACTAAACCCAGGACACCAATGATCAGGACACCGGTCCCACTTCCTCACCTGACCACGTTGGGGTGTTCGAATGTCTCCAGGTGCCTCAAAACTGCCACCTCTCGGATAGTGGACAGCGGCATCCCCTCCTCGCTGGTCTGCACCCGTACCCGCTTCAACGCAACAAAGCGACCTCCGTTCTTCAAGTCTCGGGCTTTGAACACCTTCCCGTAGGCTCCTTCCCCAATCTCAGCCACACATTCATACTGCTGGTCAGCCAGGTTTGTGCTGTCCTTATCCATGCTGGCACCAGTCCTTTTCCTCCTCTCCAAGTGCCTGGAGGTGGCTCTCAGTCTCGCTTACTTTCTCAAAACCAGTACTTTGCTTGGGTGCAGACAGGCCACGCACTGGGAACCTCTGCCAGAGAGGCAGTAGGAAGCTCTTGCCCTCCTGTTCTTGTTCCTTTTCTGTACTGGCCACAATATGCCTCCTCTTTTGGCCACCAGGAATTATCATATAGTCTTTGGGAGCATTGCCTGTGTAAAGCCAAACAAATCTGGAGGACAAACCAAGCAAAAAAAGTGAGTTTAGTTTAGTTTACATCATTACTCTGCATTGTTCAAAACCTGCTAAAATTAGGCTAATACAGTAGATAGCTACACGCAAAGCAAAACTGTGGTGGAAAGGACGATGTGAACCACGAGGGTGACATATGTATCAATGTCCCCGAGTGGCTGATACACTACAAAGTTATCACGGTCTGTGCAGAAGGCCAGGCACACAGCTACAGAGCAACAGCATGCTGAGGGTTTTTACTGATGAACAGGCTAAAGATGATGACCATGTGAGAAATGGGTGATGGGGATGGCAGAGCTAACTGTGCATGTGTGAGAGGAAGTGTACGTCCAAGAACTTATGTCAGGATTTCAGGACTCAAAGTTTTCTTCATTGAACGTGGTGGAATCTTGGATATGTATTTTGCCACATTACTGTCACTTGCTTGTAAATAATAGCATTTGGAGGCTTCTGCCTTGGTCTGCTCTCTCCTGTGCTAAGCCCTTCAGAAGAAATCATGATCACATTGCAAGAAACAAAGCGCCTGTGGAGAGGCAAAATACATACGTATTTAAATGACAATAATATGTTACAAAGCATAGTGTGCTTAGGTAGATTCAGAAATATCCACTTTAGGAAATTAATATATTAACAAGCAAGGGTTTTGGCTGTGGCTACTGCTACACGTCTCACTGGCAGCTCCTTGCAAAGCAGCATAGTGAAAGATGTCTTCAGGAACAGCATGCTCTGCTGCAGAGTGCATGAGGCTGGAGAGCAGAAGCACTTCCTTCTGCATCCAGTTTCATCCACTTTCTGCAGGACTGGGCAAATCCTCTCCCCTCACAAAGCTCCACATCAATTCCTCCCTTCCCCCGACCCTTTTTAATACAGCGATACTGTGACCTCCAGGACTGTAGCCCTCTCCTACCCCACATTTTTGCCGTGCTAGGATGAAAGATCCCCAGATAGCTGAGTCGGGGATCCCTTAAGTGGAATTCACGCACAAAGCGCCAAGGCTATTCCGCACACTTACGCTGATCTTACACCTTAGCCGCACATGAAAAGCGCAATCTGAAGGAAACCTGTGCCCGCATCCCTTCTCCCCGGCTGAAGCCAGAGGCGGCTCGCTGCTTCGCCGGCTTCAGTTCCCAGCACAGCTGCCACCGCACCGCACCGCCCCAGCCAGCGGGCAGCCCTGCGCCCCCCGCCTGCAGCATCACCGGGCGACACCGAGCGCGGGCCGCCGCGGGGGGACCCTGGCCGCCCCGAGCCCGGTGTGCGTGGGATCCCCTGCCCGAGCCCGGTGTGAGGGGGGACCCCTGCCCGCCCTGAGCCCCGGCG